>VZTZ01038371.1:128161-301999 GCA_013400955.1 Drymodes brunneopygia | reverse complement strand
CCACCCCCTTATTTCCCATTTTCCTGTTTTTGTTTTTTTTTTTTTTTGTTTGTTTGTAACATGAGTGAGCATGTCCTTGTTAGACCACTGTGTCTCTTTCAGGTCTCTAGTAAGGAGTCAAGGGTCTCTTTGTTATTAGTAGGTACTGCTTTACTTAAGATTCAGAACTTCTGTTCTAAATCGCAGGGAAAAGTTTTCAAGCACACTGCTCAAATGAAAACTTGGTTGTGTGAATATTTATAGATGGACAACTTATAATTGACTAGTACTGCATGTTTCTGCATGTTTGATTACAATATTTGCCCTTCTCTGTCCAAGACCAGTACTTACCTGTTTTTTCCTCCAATGCCATGCATTAGCACACCTTGCTTTTCTTTTATCTTTTAATGTGTTACATTAGTTGTGTACACAGATGCATCTGTGCAGTTCCTGTTTCAGCTCCAGAACTTGTAATAGAAAGGAAGTCCAATTCTGAAATGAAAATAATTGCCCTCCTTTCTCTGCCTTCCTTTTTTTTTTCCTTTTCATTTTATCTCCCTTGCATTCAGCTGTTTATAATAAACATACATTTTGGTAATGGCTAGGCTTTGATGTTTATGAGAGTTTCTGTATATTAAGAAATAGTGGATTATTTCCGGTATTGCTTGATGTAGCTACCCCATTTTATTATTATATTTATTATTTTTGCTCTTCAATTTACTTCATTAATCCTTTGTTCCTAATGCCAAAACACCCTAACTTTTCGGTTCTTAATGAAAGCTTAAGAAGATATACTGCTGTATTTATAATGTTAAAATTGTCTATTTATTAGCATTTTATAGGCAGCAGATTTGCTTGTAATCTTTTCTAACTAAAAGAAATTCTATTTCTAACAATTATACTCATATCAACTGTATTTAAAATTCAAAATAGTATTTAATACTATTCCAAATCTGCTGGTGTATGCAGAAACAATTTACTGTATGATCCCAGTGTGCAAATAGCTTTTACAGCTTAGGCTGTGGATCCCCTTGTATATGTAATTATTATATTAAGGATGTTTAATCTAGGAATACAATTCAGTGCAGTCTGTTTGTTTAACTTAGCTGTTTTGTTCCCATATGCTTTATTTTATCATAAAGCGTGCTTTTGTTTTGGCAAGTGATTTCTTCAGATCATTTCAGCATTGCTTAGGGCACAGCAAAATTAACAGGCTAACTCAGGGATCAGGCTTGTGAGATACTGGATGTAAATTGCTTTCCTTTGCAAGTCCGTATTTTACTACTCATCAAAATAGAACAATGACCTTGAAGTTTGAATTTATAAGGGTTTTTACTTCATATTTACTTGTTTATGATATTTTGCATGGAACATTCAGAAGTTGCAAATGTGAAATAATAAAGGAGAAGCAATTGTTTGATGATTAGCAGAACGGAGATGAATTTCAAAGCAAGCTATAGGTCTTCATGGATCACTTCCCAATCACCCAATTCCTAAAGCTGAACTGTTTCTTTTTTAATTTTATTTGAATGAAAAATCTTTAAAAGAAGCCGTAATCTGAAGGAGATGTTATTTTGTAATTCTCTTGTCATTTACTTGGCATTCACTTGGAAATTAGAAATTACTATTTCACAACTATCGGTTCTTTTTATCACATGCCTGGAAAATTCAACCCAAACCAGCAAAATTTAACCGTGCAATGCCATCTTTCACTTTAAATCATCTGTGCTTTGACTTTTCCATACTTCAGACAATCTGTAGCTAACTGCAGCACTAAATGTTATCAGCATTCCACAGACTGTTGTACCAATTTTGTATTAGAGCTTGATGGCAATTTGGAAGACAATAGCTTCTCTTTTGATCTCTGTGTAGAACTAGAGCTTTTTCTTTCTTTCAGAGTGTAGCTAAATGACGATATAAAAATTACAGTAATTTATGTGTGCCTCAATTGATCGTGAAAGTGAAATAAAATCCTTCTTTGCTTGCATCTACGTATGCTGAGAGCATCGTCATACGAACACCATGTGTTTTCTGTGAACCCAGATGCTTTTGATTGCGAGTGCCTTGACAGCAATTTTATGCTTGAATAATCCTGCAGTTGGAAACTGCTTTCAGTCACAACATCTGTATCAGCCTATTGAATCCATATGAAAGTCCGATACTAACAATGGTATTGTTCAGAGGTCTGAAAAGCCTTTTCTATTGAAATATTAAGTAGTCTTTAGTTCTATTTTAGGGAAAAGTCAGCTTGGCATTTGCATGCCCAAAGTAGTAAAAACTGGAAACCTTGGGAGTAATCTTCTATTTATTAGATGTCTGTTTATAAGTTATTCATCAGTACTGCTGCAAATCAAGCACCATAGCACATATCTGCTGGATGATGCACTCTTCGTGGTATGTTTTGCTGTGATGTTGGGAAGGCCATTGACATGGGTGTGAACACACCTCAGTTCTAGTGGTCGGGATTTCAAAAAAGTCTTTGCAGTCCAAGATTTCCTTTCAAGTTTTTATTGCAAAACATCAGTTTCAGAAGCCTGTTACTATGGAGGATTTGTTTATGGACTAATTTGAAATGGAGTAGAAACTTCTTGATCCAATGCTCTCAGATGGGTGGTCGGTTTTTGCAAGTACGGAATTTTTCAGATGAGAAGGGTCTGTTTTGAGAGCAACAAAAGAGTAGATATGTCTTCATTCAAGTGATCCATCTTGTTTCAAGCTGTCATAATATTGGCTGGACACAGCAAAATTAGGAGGTAGTCTTTTACATGTTGAGGACTGGATTTGTTTTGGGGGGGATGTTTTTGAGGCAAGAACAACCAAATCTCCAAAGATGCTTTAGAGCTTGCTTAGATTATTTTCTTTAGTGATTCATGTCATGTTCTTGCCATGCCTAAATCAAGAAAGCTGGAGAGTGTGGTTAAGGCTATCAGTAAACATACTGTGCTAAATCTTGGAGCCATTGCTATATGATGCCCTCATACCATTCAGAGGGATCTAAAGACAGCCATAACTGCTAGAGTTCTATTAATAAATGTAGGGAAATCTGCTTTACCCAGTCATTGGCATTTCATTTTCCATTCATGTTACGAGAACTTAGTGCAGCAGAAATCACTGTTTCTAGAAACAGATTATTCTACATACATATAGTAGGTGTTTTCAGAAAAAGGCCTAAAGTGAGTAGTATTAAAATCTATTGTAAGAAGGGGAAGAACAATTTAATTGTGCAACAATTCTATTTATTCTGTCTTCCAATTGGTATTGCACAACTTTCAATAACGTGTTTAAAGCCTGTGCAGATCAGTGATTTCTTTCCTCAGCTAGAGAACTCTTATAGGTGAAATTCCTCCCTATTGTGTCATGCTTTTGCTAAAATACACACTCTGCTGTATTAATGGAGTTAGGCATCATAAATATTCATTTTATATTTGGTACCAGACATGCAAAGTAAACATCTGACAGGACCAAAGACTTTCTGTCTTCCTGCCATTGTCCCCCTTATCCCTGAAGAAAAAAAAAATTACTGTGTTTTGAGTTAGTGACTATATGGCAAAATACAAAAATCTGCCTAACTTCTAGTTGTTTTAAGGTTTGCTACCACTGCATTTGCAACTCATCTAAATAAGTCGAGGCAAAATTTAAGCTAAACTTTAGTAAGGTGTCTTCAGCACCAGCAAATAACAAGTTATCTTGAGACAAAGCGTAATTGTGACTGTAATACCTGTTTGAGGAGGAAAGTTTGCAGTTTGTCTTCAAGCACCTCAACTCTCTGCTTCTTAGACTTAATGTAGTTTTCCGTGTGCTAAGTGATTTGCTTATAGGTTAAAGTTCAGGCAGGCCACACCTATAACTTCAGAATAGGTATGTTCAGAGTCTCTTATTCTCAAGATTCATATAGGGTTTCAAACATTTTGAAGAATTATTCTGTGTTTCTCATTTCATCTTTGTGCATTCTGTACTCCACTGTGCTGTATCTAATAACAGTCTCAGTATTAAAGCTCTTGTTTTACGGCATGTCCACAATGGAATTAGTATTAAAGGAGCTAGAAAAATTTATGTAAATTGAAATTAAGAACTACAAAATAGTATTATAGGAAACAAATGGATGCAAAAATAATTAGACTCATTAAAGGAAACAAAAAGGCACTTTCAAGGGTAACAGGATGAGGGAACTGTCTTAGATTTAATTTGAGAGGGGACAAAACCAGTTTACTCATGTAAACTTAATGATGATGTTGATGTTTAAATTCTTTCCAACTAATGATAAGATTTAGTATATTTAACAAGAAGTACTAAATTAGACAAAGGATCAGGAAAAACTTGCATATGATTTTAAAAGAAACAGATAAAGAGTATTCTGGATAAGCTCTTATGTTTTTCTGTTTATTGTAAACACTGTAGAACATCCAAAGGACTAAAAGAAAGCTAATGTTGTGTCAATATTCACAAAAGGTAAACAGGATGAATCAAGTACTTATAGGTCTATCAGCCTGACACTAATCTTATGAAAAATAAAGCAGCAGCTGGCAGGGAACTAGAGTACTGAAGTAGATGAGATCAATTACATAATGACAATGAATATGAATTGAGAGAAAGTTATACTTTCCTACCTAAAATTGTTTTTATGAGATTGTGTATTTGATGGATGAAAAGTGAGGGATGCTTTGTGTTTGCATGGCTCTAGAAAGTGCAGAAGTTAAAAATTATCTAAGACACTGAAATGCTGCAGAGTGAATATGGAACATATTAAGTGGATTTAAGCCTGCTAATTATAGGCCTTGGAATGCAATCTTGCGATACAAATTGGTGTAGAAATATTCTTTTGGAATAAAGTCTCAACTATAATATAATTTTACATCATCTGTTACCTGCAAGCAATTATAAAGTCTCTACAAATGGCACAAAAACTAGAATTTTGGGCAAGTAATAAAAATGAGCTGTAGATTGAGTGCATCAAATGTTTTTAATACATGAAAGAACCATATGGAATTTATTGAAAAGCTGGGAGGACAATGTAATGAAGTTGACTTGGGAGTACATGACTAAATATCTGCTACACAGGAACCACTGGTGTATTGATGTTTCCAGACAGCCGGGTGGAATAAATATTTTTTTGAGCATGATGGGGGGATGAAAAGGTTTTGAGTTCTCTTATGACTGTAAATGAAATATATATATTTTTTTTTCCAAAGAATGCCATCAAATGGAATGGAAATTTAAGGAAGATCTAATACAATTACTTAAGAATGGTTCAATAGTGAAAGACCTAATGAGATAGATGCATTCAACTTGAGTATTTATCAAAGAGAATGTAAGAAATATTTTGATTACAGTCTATAAAAACTAGCATGAAGAAACCAATCTTATAGTAAAACAACCCCTATTATTTGGGAGATGTGACAGTATCCAGAGATTACAAGTGGGAGATAGTTACACTTTTTCCACAATCAAGATAAAAGTTGTATAATCCTCAAAAGGATTCCAAGATATACAATATTTCATGTGGAATTCTGGTGTTCATTTGAATGAAGCTACTAGGTTTAACTCAGGAATCAATAATGAAAATCCTTTGGAAAATATCCTGGTTTATGTCATAGTAAAGTGATATAAGTATTTCAGGCTTCAAATGAATGATATTTTTTCCTTATTACACCCAGAGTAAAAGGTTTTGCTGCTTAGAGGCTGCAGATCTTGTGTATTACACATTTGAGACCTTCTGTAATGAAGTCCTCTAAGTGACAAATATTATAGTACTTAAATTGAAATATGAGACCAATTTATATGACTTCAGTCAAACAACACACCTTTTCAAAGCTTAAGAACTGATTCTTGAAGTAAGTCCTACTTAGGTCATAGGATTTTATCTTTATGTGTTTGTTACAGGACTGGACAAATGAATAATGCTTGATTAAGTAAAATCATAGAAAATCATAGCTCATGGTATAGTTTTTCTTGAAGAAACAAGGGCTTTATGGAGCAAAGCTGACTGTATCCTGTCTCACTGTCCTTAATGATATCACAAAATTGACTCCAGATAATTGAAGATGTTTTATTTCTCTGGAAGACTAATTTCTTTCTGTTACTACACCTGCTTTAGTGTTTTATTTTTCTGTCATTATTAGATTTTTAATTGAGAAAGAAAACTAATGTGTTAATTCTCAGATTGTATACTTTCAGGCATTCTTACTACTTCTTTCAATCAGAATTTAGTACTGTTTCCACTTCCTTGTTCAACATCCTTATTCCACCTCTGATTAGTTTTAAGACCTCTAATAAGCATTTTAGTAGATTCAGAAGGATTTACTTATTTAATCCAGTAGATCTGCACTGATCAAAGCACAGGCAGTTATTACTTTGAGTAACCCATGTTTCCAGCTAAGTATTAGAGAGAAAGCAAATTTAAGAAATCAGGCTTTTTTATCATACTTTTCAAATGATCTCATTTCTGCTTGCAAATAGCCATTTTCTTAAATTAGAGCACTCAAAAGAGCTCTTTAGTTCATTCACCTTATCAGAGGATTCCTGAGACTGCTGCCATGCAGTTTTAATCCCTTCCTTTGCTACACTTTACTTTTTACTATTTCTGGTTCATTTTCTGCTCTGCTGAGTTAATAGCTGCAAGGTTCTAGCATTGTCTTAGCAGATCCTTCTGAAAGTGGCATCAACAGATTACACACTACAGCTATCTGGTTGAATTTGCTTGAAGTAGTTGCCCTTAATAAAACCATTATTTCCCAGCAGGGAAAGATGCCTCACTGTTTTCTTGCTTTCACTTTTCATGTATCAGAAGATATCGGCAGCTATTGATGGCAATACATAGGAAGTTTGAAATATATGACACATCTTGCCAAACAGCCTTGTTGTGCTTTTCCTGCACCTGCTTTGTGGCTGCCAGGTTATAACACCAGGCACACCAGGCACAAGGCAAGGATAATGGTCTGGAAAAGACTTGATGTGTTATCTGCCTCACAGAGTATGGCTGATGTGAGTGAACTTCAGCAGCACAATTTAATAGATGAGTTGTTGGGACACTTGTTGTGTGTGTGTGTGTGTGTGCATAGGAGGGGCCATGCTCACAGCCCAGGGAGCGTGCTGCCTGGGCAAAGCTTCTGTACAAATCAATACCATGGTTGGCAGGATGTCATAATGCCAATCAGCTCTTTTATTTCAAACTGCTAAGGTTTGGGAACTTTGTAACAATTGGCTTTGTAACTACAAGCTTATGACTGACACTTCCCTCATGAACATTCATACACACTAATCTATGAGATCCATCTACAAGATGATCACGAGTCAGGTAGATGTTTTGTTTAAGTGTAGATAAATTCAGGCATGATACCTGGGTGGTCAGATACTTATTTATGAAGATGAAGAGGGGAAATAAAAGGCCTTTTATTCCTACTATTTTTTGATCACTGTAGTTTACCAGCCTTAGGTGTGTGTTGTGTACTGGGCCCTGCAGCTCCTGCTTCAAGTATCCCCAGTGAGAGTGGTAACCACATTACTGAGTGGAGAAGGTGAATTATACCCGTGATGAACAGAAGAACAATATGGAAACTAATGAAGTAGATGTAAAGTTCGTACTGACAAAACTACTACCAGATTTGGGGGGCAATCCTCGACTTGCACAAGGGCTCCATCAATTTTTCAAGTTTTTTGCAGATATCTGAACGCCTTCTTGATTCAAAGGCAATGGACCTATTTAAGGCTATTTGAAGTATTTAAAAGGCAAACAGCCATCTAGCTGAATATTCACTCTACATAAGATACATGTAGTTATTTAACTAATGTGTTCAGGTAGATTTAAAGTAAATTTACCCAGCCTGCTACTGCAAATTTAAACCTTTAGTCATCACTCTTTTGTTGTTGATAATTTTTCACTTTTAACACTGTTTCACTGGACAAAAAAATTAGAGATTCTCATTCTGTTTTTCCCGTGCCAGAGGATTCTTCAAGCTGTCCACTGTGACGGCTTTTCACAAATGCCAAGTTGTTACTGGACTGCCTTTTAATTATCCAATTTTTGTCTAGCTCCAAAGCAAGGTCCCTGGTTGTCTTCTGTCACAACTGTGAAGCTTGCTTCATGACTGTCATCCACTGTCATTTTGGTTTAAGCTTTTCACAATTCCTAGCTCACTTTAAACAAAGGAAGAAAATTAATGGAATTTTGAATTAGCCCACTCCTACTAATTAGCATTAACAGTGTGGTTGTCAACTGCTACATTTTTGTCCATCAGTAATAGCCTTGAAGAACCATCTGTAACTGGAAATCTGTCTCATTGTTTCCTTCAGGTAACAGTCTTTCTAGTACTTTAAAGAGATTTTAAAAAATGCAAAACTTCACTTTCCAGGACACTTCAAAGTAAACCTTTGAAATGAGAATACTCCGGGGAAAAACAATGATGTAGAGAAAAAAACTCCAAGTGTTGTGGATACTAATCTGGTTGCTGCAGAGCAGGTCATTATATTTTACATTATCTTCCACCTCTGCCTGTATTACTTTAATTGAGTTCGTTGCTGACTGCTGTCTATGAGAGAAAAAAACAAAAAAAGGCAACTAACCAAGCAACTGCCAATCTCAACAAATAAACTCAAACAAACCCAACAGCCAAACCAGAAAGTTGGAAAGAACAGTTTCTCTTTTCCTGCATTTACATACAGCTATGCTAGTTTGAACTTAGTGTTTTTCTCTTCCTCATATGCTGTAGACGGGACACTGAACAAGTCAAGATACTTGTCATTATGGCACTTATGAGATATATTGCTGGCATTTCCAACCTTAAATATTTGGGAGTTCATTTGTCTTCCTTTAGCAGCGTGTCACCATGCTCTGAGCAGCAGCTATTGTGTGCACATGTGCTTTACGGTTGGCAGGGAGTGCTTTCCAGTGCCTGAGCCCACCTTTCTACCTATTGAGTCCTTCAGTACAACTTTCAATGCTTAACTTTCTCAAGGTCATTACTATATACTTAGGCAGCATCTGAATCAAGAGACAAGATTTGATATCTTACCAGAAGAAGGAAATTTTGTGGTACATGTGATGTGGGATTATTTTTGTTTGGTTGTTTTGGTTTTTGGGGTTTTTTTAATATATCTCTGATTATGTGAACTGAGCCAAGACATTTATTTTTAGTATTCATAGTTAACCTAATATATTACTAACTGCTTCATCTCCTTGTCTGACGAACTCATTATGATTTGTTTTATTTTAATGGATTTTTGGAACATCTGACCTGAATATGTGAAGTACTGAAATGTAGTATTTGAAGTATTGGCAATAAAGTTCATAAATTGACCAGAAGAAGCCTTAGGAGACTTAAGTATTCATTTCACAGAGGGTTTAAGAATTTCCTTAGTTTAATTTAACTTCAGTGTGATCACCGCTTAAGAGGCTTCCAGAAGCTGAATTTGATTTGAAGTTGTACAGTGTAGATGGGGAAAGAAGATGCATCTCTGTGCTACTGAATGGTTGGCTGGTGTCAGAATAATGAGACTGATACCCCAAAATCTTCTTTCAGATAAGAACAATTGTGCTTTTGTCAAAGACCTGTTCTTCGGCAATCTATTGGTGTAATTTTTTACTTAGAAAAATATTTTCATATGAGAAATAATAACCCATGGTAGTGGTTTTGGAACTAGAGGATCTTTAAGGTCTTTTCCAACCCATCCATTCTATGATTCTATAAGTCAAATAACATTTATTATTTGGAACACATCTTTACTCTATCTTAGCTACAGACTAATAAAGCAACAGTATGATCTACAGAAGATTCCTCTTTTGGGTCTCTTAGGAAATGAACAATTCTGATAAAGTAACACAGAACTTCATTAGCAGTGTAGTCGTGTACAGCTTTTCTTATTGTTTTCCCACTTCATTTATGGCAAAATCTTGCCTGCCTTCTAGATCAGATATACTTATGATGTCAAACACATAGTTTCCAGCTTTAAAAAAGAAGTGCTGAAACTCATCACAGTAGAATTATTTATAGACTATTTGTGAAGTTTTGTAAATGTAAAGAGCATGTACCCTGAAGAAGAATCCTTAAAGATTTACTACTGAAATTTATTTAATCAAGAGCTTCTGAATGGAATGTGTGTTTTAAGTGCATCAAAAATTTTGATTACCATTGATAGAATTTTGCAAAATGCCAGGAAGAGGTTTAAAGATAATTCCCCCACTGCCCATTGTATAAATGGATATTTACCATCCATCACTGTTTGATACAGTGTTATGAGTAGAATAAATAGAGAATTTCTGGGCTAATAGAGTGGGTTACCCAATTCCAATTCAATTGAGTTATGTTATCATCATACTGATTGGCACTAGGATTATCAAAGTGGCAAAAAAACCCAGAAAGCTGGGACACTTTAACATACGAAAAAGTGGGAAGAAAACCCAGTGGAATTGAGGGAGGAATTCCATAAGTTCCAGTTATGAGTTAGGAGGTCATGTGAGTTGCAACATTACCTCTTTGGTAGCTGTGTCGTTCCAAGCCCCAGAAACCACCAAACAAAAACTATGAAAAGCTTGAGGATTTAGCTACAGTAGGGTAACTGCCTGTGGTATTTGTATTTCTCATTTTTATATACTCCCCAACAGATTCTAGTCAAAAATGGATTTGGTGCCCTTCTTCTGTGCCATATCTTCTGCCAAACCATGCACATTTCTGTCTCCACAGAGGAAGGGACTGTGGCCTCTCTGAGAAGGAGAGTTTGCCAGCCCTCACAGATCCCAGGAGGGGCAACTTTTATACAAAGAAAATAACTAATGTAGCACCGTGTAGCAAAGTGAATTGTCTGCTTTAAAATGATGCTGCAAAATATGTTTGTTTTCCTCTGTTCAGTGTTCATATTTGCCTATGTGTGTAAGTTTTCGTGAGGTTGTCAATTTGCTTTGCTGTGCACCATGAAAATATTAGTTCTACAATAGGTATACATTCTGCATTTCAAACTTTGGACTATATGCAGTCAAACAGATTTATCATTTCAATTAATTACCTGTTTGAGATAAGAAATATTAATATCAGATATCAATATATTGATATCAGAAATGAAAACATTTTCCCTGAATATTTGTTATAAAGATGAGTTGAGGTTGGGTTTTGTAGAAAACAGAGTCTTAAACTGTGTCTCTTTTTATAAATGAGCATGGAAAATATTTATCTGGACAACTCTGGCACCTCAGACTATTAAAATATATCATGCTAATGTCTTAGAAAACAAAAAATTGAGAGTTGATTCTGGTGTTCCTGGTGTAAATTTTTGGGAATCCTGCCTGAGGACAAGGTAGACTCATAGCAATTATAAGAAAAAACATGGGTAGCACCATTCTACAGGAACTTGGTCTTTAGTGGTTTGTTCTGAGTGAATTAATGAACATATTTATGAAGTTGAGCTATGATTATGATATTTTTTATAAGTGCTGAATTGTGGATTCTACTGTGTTACATTAGGGTACTGTAAATTTTTTTGGGGGGAGGGGAAATGAGTATCTTTGCAGTATGACCTTACAGATTAATAAGATTATCTATTTATGTTGCAATATTTGCAACATACTATATTTATATTGCATATATATTTATGTTGCAATATTTGAATGTAATTTGTGGTAGTACTTTACTTATGTAGTTGCTGAAATTTCAGGCCCTGTTTCTCCAGGCAAATCTTGTAACAATTGTATGTCGTTCAGTTGGATATGAAACAATCAGGTAACTTAGGAGGTCAGTTACCAAGGCCGGGTAGAGAGCCAAAAGAGACCCAGCCTCTTTTTATTTTTTTATTTATATCTTTTTACAGACATGGATTGGACAAAGAGGTTACCACCTCTGAAATTCCATAGGTGAGAAACACAGTCCATCACATTCTCCACCCCAGAAAGAAGAATGAAAAACAACATCCAAAGTACAAAACAGTCCTTGGCTGGTTATAGAAACATGGATTGTTTACACAAAATCTATGAGAACCTTTGCTACCAACTATAAACACAGCACTCTAGAAAAATCAGGGCAACAATTGTGTAAAGCAGTAGAAAACCTGGCAGTAAGTTTCATTCTACTTTATGCTAGTAGAACATTCTGACTACACATTCTGACTGTTGTCTTAGATTACCTATGGATAAGGAACTTCCATGAATAAGTCATCTCCTAAGGAGGAAAAATTTGTTTACTCTAATGTAAAATAGAGATTATATTCCTCCCCAGACCAAAACATAATAGCAATTTTTGTGCTTTAAAATTTCTGAAAGGACTGAATTGGTTCAGTTTTTCAAGTGGTCTAGTACTCCAAGTTGAGCTAAGAATGATCCTGACTGATGTATAGTTATCAAAACTTGCATTAGCAAAAAAGTTGGAAGAAGAGAGAAGAGGGTAAATTCAAATAAAAAGTAAAATCTTTGTATTTAAGTAACAGCAATTATCAGAAGTTCTGCTTGTATTAATATTGTCTGAGCACATTATAAAGCACTTGTCATAGCTAATGCATTCCTGTCAAATCAAGCAATATTAGAAGAGGACTTTTATAATGAATATTAATATGAGACAGCCATAAGTGAAGTAAATTATAGAGACATACAAGTTTAGTATTAACAGCTACAGCAAATAGTCTTCCACTATAAATCAATTTCTTTTTCTAATGTTAATACAAAATTAGGCCTCTTGGTAGTCATCTGAAAGTTGCTGAGCATTGATATGACTTTTCAAGCACTTTGCTCATGTGTCTAACTAAATTAAAAGTCATATTCAGGAAAAGGAGTTTACAGTCTTTGCACTCATCAATTGTGCTGTTTCTGCTCAGTTCTCAAATTCTGTTCACACATCAGAACACCTCTCTGCTGTTCAGCCATCTATGACAATTCAGGCAAGTTAAGGAATAACTACAATTATCCCTCTATGTGAGAAATAAGATGAATTAATTTAAATTTTGGCTGTCTATTTGGATACAGATTTTGAAAATATCAGTGTTTTTTTCTTGTTTGTTTGCTTTTTAAATTCAAGATTCTTTGCTTTTAACTGCCATTGTAGAAACATGCATCTGGATTTGCGTAAGGATTTTTTCCTTGATCTCAATTTGATATATGCTGTTTTGGATTAGGAAGTGAAAGAAAGACTTTGGCACATTAAGTATTATGTGCATGAAGCTGGGCTTCATAATTTTACGAATATATTGGTTTGGGGGTTTTTTGTGAGTTGCCTGGGTTGGGGAGGAGGGGGGTTGTTTCTGGTTAGCATCAATTAACTACTAATATCCAAACAACAACTTTACAGGAAAATTCTTTTACAAGGAATGTGTGACTTCCTGTGTCGATATTATTTGGAACTTTTTTCCTTAGTACCAAAAACCTCATTCAGAATTTAGTAAGTACATAATAATTACAAAGACTGTTTCCAGTAAGGTATAACAAAGCTAAAATCTTATTTTCTAGTAGTTTAAGTTGAAAAACAAATGTATTTTTCTTATTGCTTTTGATAGGTGATAACAGTCACACTTTTGGAGTTTTGAAAGCAATTACCATATGGCTTTTTTGTTGTTGTTATCATTATCATAGTGCTTTGATGGTTAATGATTCATCTTCTATAATAAAAACAAAAATTGGCAAATGTCTATTTAGAATAAGTGTCATTAATTAGCTTTAAATTGGTATATTATTTTGATTCTATGTAGGGATATGCCTGAATAGAAACAAATCTGTAAACTGTTTTTGAAATGAGCAAGTATGGAGTAAAGTCTTGATGGAATTTGATAATATAATTCTGTCTATTGACAAGTCGTAGACATAGGAAGTGTGGAATTTAAGGACCCAAGTCTTAACGTAACCATTTTTACAGCTTTTGTTCGTCTTTTATCTCTATTTCAGAGATATCTCCATTTTTAATATTTAAGTTCCTTGCACTGACATACCAGAATCACCTTTTGCCTTTCTTGTGTTTCACAGAATCAAATAACTAAGGATTCATCAGCCCTCTTTAATTGATGCTGATAATATGCTATTATATTGCCCCTGATTTTTAGCTTATGTAAGGATCAGCATGTAACAGTCAAATAGCCTGCTTGGAAATAAATTAATTATTGTTTATGACTGTGCAACTGTTTCAATTTATCTACAAATACAATCCCAGTAACCATTTTCAAGTTACTTACTTTTCAAGATTACCTTGGTCCATAAACCATTACCTTTCAATTATGAAATATGTATTTTAAAGCTGAGCAAAGCTTGAAAATATAATGGTTTTGCACCAAGCTGCTTACATTTTTCAGTTCTTCATCAATAGATAGATCTTCCATAATCAGGGATAAAAAAATGGTTCTTCATTAAGAAAATATAAGTGAGGTGAGGAAACTATAAACATGGTTTACATTTTTCATGAAGTTATGCTCAGTATGGAAATAGCTGTGTCTGAAGAGAATTATTAATAAGAACAATATGTTAATTTAATAATATCTATTTTAAGTAAGCTGAAAACCTTCATTAAAAATGTCCTATTCCTGTAGAAATTCTAATTGATTTTAGTGAAGCCAGGTTTTCATGGTTTTTACTGTGTTTTACTCACATTTCTAGATTTTTTAAATTTTAAAGGGAAGTTAATAGAAGAATTAGAAATCAATCTTCAAGGCATGCAGTTATGGTTGTTGGAAATGTTGCTTTAGAATAATTTTCAAAGGTTTTTATAGAATAGAATGTAGAAGAGGGAGAATGGATATGTCAAGATTTTAACAGTGTAGGTGTGTGTCTGTTGTTTTTCTCACTGCTCTAAGGAATACTAAGCAAAAAAAGTTTTGAAAAAGTAGTTTAGAATTTTCTAGGTAAGATTCTACTTTTTTTTCAACTTTTTATTATCTAACACTCTTGAAGAGTAAAACTTTTGTTTACAGGAAATTCATGAGCTTCACTAGAAAAGCAGAAAAGTATCGTCAGATCTTTTGGATGTTTTTGAAGTATATTGCATTTACTGTATTTGTCCTGAGAAGCAAATAATTTCTGTTAAAATGCTCTTTGCCTAGCATATCATCAAGCACTCAGTGAATTTTCACTGAAAGTGATTTCACTAGTCCTTTAAATCGTAAGGGTTGATAATGCTATTTGTGTCCAAATGGAGCTTATAGTTTGATGGATAAATACACTTGTATTTATAAGGTTCCTAAACTGTAACTATATAAATGGGATTTTATGCTTCGAGGTGAGAGAAGGAAGGAAGGGCAAACAATGGTCAAGGGACATGGTTGATGTCTTGGTATCTAAGGTCCATTGCAATATACATGTTTAATGCTCTATTCAATCCATGTAACAATTCTATTTCCTACTTTTCCAAAACAAATGAAGGAGGAAAAAAACCATGAACACACAAGTAAGTGAAGTAAATCTCATATTTGGGTTTGAATTCATCTCACCCAACATGAGACTATTTGAGTTTCCTTTATAGAAACAATTTTTGTAGTCAGTTAAATAAAATCATCTCTTCTAGAGAGCGTTTGATCTCACTGTAATGTAATTTCCCAAAAGAGGTCACATAAATCTGCTATCTCTTTCCAGATCCTAAGGGAGAATATTCAGGTGTAGGCATTTGGTATTCATCGTATTCATGGACAACATAGCCAGTTGTGGCTTTTGTTGTTGGTTTTTTTTGGGGTTGTTTTTTTTGGGGGGGGGGTTGATGGCTTTTGTTTGGGGTTTTTTGTCTTTTATTTTTTAACTTCAATGAACATTACTGACATTGAAACACTCTTTCATCTGTTCATTTAAATAAATTCCACACTATTGCTGTAGCTTTAATAACGACGTTACTTTAGTCTTAAATACAGATGAGAACAAAATTTGAGCTTCTGTCTTTGTGATTTCTGCCTTTTTCTTATTCCTGAAATATATAATTCATTTCAGATGCCTACACCCTCTACCTTCCTTTGGTGGTGAAAGCATTCTACTTTTGGAGCACCAGCTAAGACACCAGGTTCAGGGGCTGCTATCCCTCTCATGCTTCACAGCTGTTACAGGCTATTTTCAGCTTATTAGGTAGTATATTTTACTGTAAAGTGGTTTCTAAGCATGTTTTATTAACCCTGGGTGTGCTAATGTTTGCCTTAAGTGAAACACCAAACAAGTTAGTCCTTACCTGACCTCTGTTTTTTCAGACTAGAGATAGTAAAAGTAACAAAATGGCCATGTTTTAATAGTGTATTTCCCATCTGCACTCCTAGTGCTTCAGAGAGACCAATTTCAAGCATCTGTTCCCCTCCCAAGCTCCTCGTATACATATGCAACCTTTTCATCTATTATCTTTAGCTTGACTTAAGAAGCACAGGGAGCTCTCAGCTAAGCCAAAAAGCAACAGTTTTTCTTGAGACTCTGTAGAAGAGTAATCTTTGAATAGCTGCAGGAACTTTCATATTCTTAATCATATTCATAATGTTCCTGTTTACCATTTGGTGGCTTAAAATGTTAAAAGTAGGAAGCTATAATTCTGTATTTGCTAAGAACTTTAACTGCTTAGGGCCAAGAAGTTGTTTATGATTTTACTGTACATCTTTTTACAAGAAAAAAATATCACAGAAGAGTAAGAGAAAAGCATTTAGGTAGAATGCACAGTTTGCTTTTAAGTCTCTGTATCTAGTTTGTCTCTTTGAGTGTGTACATATACAAATGAAGGTGGCAATTTCCCGAGAACTCATAATAATTTAGTTGACTTAATAAAAACATACTTGTGCATTAGTTAGACATACTCCCATGTTATGGAAGTGTTTATGGATGCTGTCACTCCTCAATGCATAATGTTTTTGATTACAGGGGGAAAAAAAAGAGGGTACTATAACGTATTTTTCAACAACAGAAAATAATTTTTTACTGTGAGTTATATAAATTAGGACTCCTGAAACCAATCTCCTTTTCTCCCCCCTCTGTTTTTTTTCTTTTGTGGTGGTTATGGTTCTCATGGGAGGTCTGATTTTTCTAACACATCTGTACTAAAGATATTCCCTTAAGTTCTTGGTCATTCTTACATACACTTATTTTCTAGTTATTGTTGATTTAAATTTTCTTGGTCATTAGTACTTTTAACCTATTTTAACAATGATTTCTATGTTCTTATATTCCTTGACTGCTTTTATTTCATATGTTGAGATAAAATAACATGAAAACTATTCAGACAAAGTGATTTTTAGAGTGGGGAATTTTTTTGGTTTGGTTTGGATTTTTTTCATCAGAAATTATTGATTTACTTCAGTGAAAGTGGAATTAATCTGAAAAAAATGCTCTCAGGGGAATGAAAGTGAATTTCATTCAGATGAGGGTTGCCTCCTTACAAACAGCAACAAAATGAGAAGCCTCTATTGACTTCTGTCTTCCGTTCATTGTAAAATAATTTAGTCCACTCTGGTCCAAGATCTAGGACTTCTGCTGTTACAAATGTATTCATCAGTGCTGTCCTAGATTCTGCTTACAGGCTTGATATTAATTGATTCAGTTTACTGTTGTTTCTGACTTTATCAGTGTATTCTTAACAAACATGTTTTTTTTCCCCTGTATAAGTTTTCAAAACCATAAGCGGTTCAATGTTTCTCCAAAGCCATTCCAGAAACAAGGGTGCTCCATTTAAATACTCTTCTGCAGTCCAATACAGCAAAACTATTTTAGAAAATATCAAGATAAATCAAATAATAAATAGAAAATTATGAAAGGTCCTTAGAAAATTCTGATGCAGGGCCTAATTTTCATTGTATTGACATAAAACTGCTTTCCATAGGGTAGCAACTGAGATGTCATATCTGCATTTTGTCCAAAGAGCAGAGCAAGACTGCAGTGTCTCTGTATTCTTTCTGCCTCCAGCTCCCATCAAATACTGTTTTCTATAGGTCATTACTGCAAAATATCAAAGTTCTATCTAGGAGGTTCAACATGCTTAGGTTGTGCGGGCTAAGAAAAACAACAAACTATTGTTTGTTGACATATGTGTGAGATTAATGCTGGTTTCTGCCCCATTTCTGTCTCTTTTGTTCCTTTTGCAGGGAAATGTTTTGGCCATGATTTCCTCAGCTAAAAAATCTCAACTTCTGAATATCTCCACACTTAAATGCAGAAATCATCCTGTGTTTTTGTGTTCAGATACAAGAAGGCTGCCATTATTACTATCCAGATGTCTAATTTATATTGCCCAGTAAATTTAAAGGAACAAAGAAAATGAAGGAAATACAGAAATAGGAATTTATCTATTTCACTTCTTACCTGTCTGAAGACATTCAGAAATGGAAATGTCGACATTTTAACACATACGGTTTTTACTCCAATATTCTTGTTCTGGATTCCTCTAAAGGAAAGAAAAGTATCTACCACTGATGTGTAGCTTTTTTCAGTTTGTTTTTCTCCTCAAGAAGCATTAACAGGATACCATTTTCATTCAATTTGAAATTTATTTCATCTAACTGTGTGTATTGGCTTTAACATTCTAAACTATTAGTGCTCATTCAAAGAACAGCACAATTTCAAATGTCATCAGTAATGGCTGGTTATGACATTCATAATGGTATCTTCCTATGGCCAAAAATGGCTTGACAAATTGAATGCATTCTCTCAGTGCATTTGCATTTTGGTAAATATGGCAGTTAAAATATAGTCAAGTAATGATTCAGCTTCACTCTCCTAGACAAAGGAGAAAGAGTATTCCTAGCAAGGGCTAATTGGTTATTCTTCTTCTCTCCATTACTTTCATGCTGAAAGTTTCCTGGCAGACTGTGTAAATATTGCTAAGGATAAGTTCTTTCCAGACCCATTCTACCAGGACTAAGGAGTCTGAGGGGAAAATCAGCCATGTAGATTTTAGGCCATGGAGGAAAATTCTTCTAACATTAATTAAATTTCTTGATGTTTAAACTTCCATGATAAAAAAGGAGTTCTTGGTAGGTTTCTAAACATTTAGATGATTATGCATTAAAGATCAATAGAGAGTATGAAAATATACATTTTGTATAGAGGTTATCTGTAGCGTTCGCCAGTCTCCCCTGGCGGCCGCTTCCAGGGTTTGGAGCAGCAGCTGACCTGCTAGGATGGTGGGTTCCAGGAGTCCCGGTGGCCCCGAAGCCAAGCCAGTGGTCGGATGNTACAAACCAATGAGCAACCAAGTAACATAGAACAATCTAGAAACCAAGATTGATAGGCAGGAGATGGGCAGGTGGCAGGGCAAAGGGAAAAGGGCAGCCAGCCTTTGGGAGACCCAACCCCCTTCTGGGGCATACCACTACAAACTCCACCCCAGGGGTGGTCTCCCAATGCTTCAGGGGGTTAGGGGGGGAACAAGGGCTTTTAAGGGCTAAAACCACCGCAACAGTTATCCAGGAAACTTCTAATAACCCACCATCTGGAGAGGAAAAAAACCACAAAACCATAAACCAAACAAACCCAAAGCAACTGTACTAGGAGTAAGTTTTTGCCAAAGGATTATTATTGGGAGTATGGTAAAAGATATTAAACTTCCAATTGAAATTTTTGATTTCACATCTCTTAAGCATCTCACTTGATACTCTCTATCTAAGGTAAGAATGAGATTCCTTTAAAAAAAAAAAGAAAGAAGAAAAAGAAGTTATTTTTCTCTTTGACTAAATATTCATGTAGAGGACCTGTGCTTTTCTCCTTAGAAACACAGACAAATAAATAATTTCATTCCGAATTTAAATTTGCACAAAAAAACAGGTGCACCTAGTAAAACTGAATTTTAGATTTTGCCTCTTTTGTTAATAACTGTTTCTAGAAGTCAGAATTCTGGGCCGTATTTTACACCGTATTTGTTGATACTATGGTCACTGCTATCTCAATAAGGTAGCTCATTTAAAAGTGAGTATTTGTTTCATTGGCACACGAGGGATACCAGTCCTTGCTGGATGTTTTTTTAGTGAACACTGCAGATTTAGAAGTTATTGCCAGCATGTCATCTCAAACTGACAAGTCACTGGGGAGCAAAAGTCCTAAAAGAGTAAGAATGTGATATTCTTTTCCATTCTCTATCAAGTAATTTGAATAGAAGAAATTCAGTTGTCTTAATGTGACTACATACCACACATGGTGTAGACCCCAAAGAGCAAGTCAACAGGTCTTAGTAATTAGCTGTGAAAGAGATAAATCATTAAAACAGAGTAGTATGGATTCCTATAATTTATCAGCAGCTGAAGGAAGTGATCCAGCAACAAAAGGGAAACATTCATTCAGGACCGTATTTCAGTCCTTTGTCTGAGCAGCAGTAGTTCTGGGGTACAGAGAGAACTCAAAGGGTGCTCAGAACTTCCTGCTCTTCCACTTTCTTGTTTCCCGTTTATCTGAACACATGATGTTGCTTATGGTTTCATATACATCATGGTAGAATTATTAGCTCTCGCTAGACTATTGAAAATCCTTTTTGGAGAAGGATACTAATGCTGATGGCTAACATTTGTCTTAACTACCACACTTCTAAAAAGAGTTTCTGAACACCACTTCTCTCTTCTAGTTTTAAAAGTGGTTTTGGTCAGAGGTGTCAAAGAATGGCTACAGGAAACATTTCTATCAGAGATTTTTTTCCATTGTGCTCTCAAGCACATCTGCTACCCCCATCCCCCTTTTGCATTCTCTGCTGCAGCTCTTACTGCTGTCATACCCTATTCTTGTCCTCAACTTGTCAGTCAGAGATAGATCTCTTCAAACTGCAAAACAATATTAACTCTGTACACTTAGAAATGAAATTTTAGAAAGCTAAGTAAAGTATGAAAAATTATTTATAAGACATAAATTAAAATCCAGTACAGTTTTCTATAAGCCTCTAGAAACCTGTATCCAGATGGAAAATTAGAGTTATATTTTTTCATTTAGTTTTATTCGGTGTATGTTATGTTATCTTACTAGTTTTGATTTCATATTTATATTTCCAAGAAAATCAAAATAAGAATGAAATCATCTATATTTTTAGCTATGAAGAAGAAAGTATTTCCACCAATGCAATAGGAATGGGTTAGTTAATATTACCTTTTCTTTTTTAAAAATAACTTTTTTGATTCTGTGATTTACTCTGTGCTTTCATGAAAAAACAGATACATCATTCAGCCTAACATTAGGCAATGTTTGTCCTTCATGATTTTTCAACTCTTAATGATTAAACTAAACAAGTACTTAGAATGAGGCTTTGTATCATGGAATGCATTTATGCTAATATGTATTGCTAGTGTCTTGCACAATAGCCTTTTAAAGTACCGGAATTTTCATTCCCTAAATGAAATAAGCCTATTTATGTTTCAAATGTCATCATAACCAAAATTAAATCCCATACTGGCTTTGAAGACTAATCTCCAGTCATTCCTGTGTTCCTCCTCTGCCTTTGTAAGTGCAAAATTACATAATTGGTTATACTTTGGGGGGAAAAAAAAAAAGAAAACCAACAAACAGCAAAAAACTACCAACTTGTTCTCTGTGCCTCTAGTGTATTGACTGATTGAGCTCATTGCATCTTTGTTTGCCCAAATGTTAGGTCACTTTCAGAGCCTAAAATAATTTTTAGCAGCATGAGGGAACCTGCTCTAGGAAGATGGTTGTTAACTTAGTTATACATCAAAATAATAACTTTTTTTATTTGCACCATGATGTAACATGCAAATGGAACAAAACAAACAGTTAGGGCCAACCCTATAAATCAAAGAAAGACTTCCTTAAAAAAAAACTATGTCAGGCCTTTAATATAGAAAAATTAATTTTGAAGAATAACTTGATTATGAAACTTTAGTGGGAAAATTTAATCAGTATCTTCAAGCAGGTCATTGTGACAAAGTGGAGCGGTAGGTTTAGAACAGTGAGGATATGCACTAACAAGCACATCCTGCCAAACACAGATGAGTAATATCTGCATGTGACAGTAAACAATCAAGGAATCAAGCTCAATATTGCACATAAGTGAATATAAAAAAGCAAACAGAGCACTGCTAGTGTTAAAGAGGAGGATAGAGCGCAGTGCAGGAAAAATTATTTTAATGCTCCAAGGGGCTTTTGAGATTGTGTTTGGACAGCTGTGTGCAATTTTGAGCACATCTATAATCAGAGGCCTTAAAAAGACAGAGAGATTTAAAAGTTTCACAAAAAGCCAAAGTAGAATGACTCATGTTCAGAGGAGTCACATATGCAGAAAGCCTGGCAAAACTAAGACTAAACTAAGAAAGCTGTTTAGGCAAAGTTTTTTTTCAGGTTTCTAAGGTGCTGTAGATGATGAGAATGAATTCACATCAAATCTTGTGATAGGGTTGTGGTATAACGGTTAGATACCAAATGATGAGTGTTAAAATATAATGCCTAGTCATTTACTGCCATCAGAATATTACAAATAGTGGTAAATATGGTTGGGTTCCTAAGTTACTTCATGGGGAATATTTAAATTACAAATCTGCATGAATTATTTTCATTTTTGCTTTAAATGGTCTGAAAAAAAAACTGGTTTGTAAAAATCTTCAGAAGTTGTGCAACTTTTTGTATATATGTGTATGTGTAAATATCTTATTATTTATGCTTTCCATAAAAAGCTAAAGACTGGTTGAGATTATCATCATTTTTCAGTGGATTAAGCATGGGCTGGTCACACAGTCAGAGAGAGTCACCGTTGTGAGAAGTTTATAGAAAATACAGTCCGCATTGCTGATTTATGCAGGTACAGCTGTATATTTAACATATGTGTATGGGAGACAGTGTTGAGTTGATGCAGCTAATTTCCTTCAGGAAGCATGGATGGGGTCTAGGGACCTATGCTGTTGCCCTCAAAGGGACTGTGAGGTAGAGGCCTCATACCAGTTTTGACTGAGATGTTGGGCTGTGTTGAGGCTTGCTCTGAGCATGCACCTCTGAACAGACTCTCAGAATGGGTATTTTGGGATAGAAATGGGTAGTAGGCAGCCCCAGTTTGGCATGTGCAATACCAGAACTTATTTTACCTAAATTTCTAGCAATCAAATTCAAGCCTGTCAGAAAAAGCTATGATTTTTGTCATGTGCTTGCTTTTATGCCCAAACTGCAGCTGAATTATTGTTTCAGTGGTCAGACTCCATTGATGTGTCATTTTATGCTCCCTATTCTCACCATTTCCTCAGGACCATCCATGGTATAAAATCAGGGAATGCGTACGGAGCCAGGAACTCAAGGAACAAATCTGTTCTGGAATCAGAAGAGGTGGACCCCCAGTGACTCCATTATTGTTCAGTCTTTACAATCCAATAAAATTTTACTGATTTGATGGAAAATGCCCTTATATTATGATGCAATGGAGCATAACAGCCATAGCTGAAATAAGATACAAGGAATAAGCAGTGAAGGTAGGAAAGATTTCTTTCATTGTTGGTTAGTTTTTAGTTAGTATTCTGACATACAAAGAGATTTTCCCGTTCCAGACTGTGTCATTCTTGTTTCTATTAGCTGACAGTACTCACCTTTCCTTGCTCCTTGCAAGTTCTCTGTTGCTCCCTATGCATCCTGGCATTATAACATTCTGCCAGTGCCTCATTTCTCATTGGGATTAGACTGGTTTAAACACCATGCTGTTTCTGAAGGCTGTCCTCCTTAATAGAATTTTGTTGCCTTGCTGATGGTGTCACATAGGATTACTTGCTCTATTTTCGCTCTGTGATCCTAAATGAAAATACTGTGTTAAAGACTAAAAAAACAATTTCTGTCTGGCTCGGACTAGTTTAAAGCTACAATCTTGAGTTTGACTTGTTGGAATTTTTTATTTTATTTGAACAATGTTTTTAAATATTTATGCAGGCAAATATTTTTCTTTATGGAACTGGCTGTACCTCAGGGCACCAGGGGTAAAAATGGTGGGGCTAGACGTAAGATTTGTTTGGAAGAGGTTTAAAAAGTACATTTCTGATGTGTTAAAAACTATTGTCTAACAATTTAGCTAGTTTAAAGCAAAAGGTGTGTCTCCTTTTGGACAGCTTTGAACACAAAACAGCTTCTAGGCACAATATCATGAGCTCCATTCCAAAATGTTGATAGTTACAGATTTTTTGCTTAGTTTTGGTTTGGTCTTTTGATTTGGTTTTGCTTTCAAGCTCAAAGTGTCAGCTACTGCTGAAGACAGAACATTGATCTAGGAGGACCACGGGTTCCTTTCAGGTGGTGTGAAATTCCTGTTTATACCACAGTAGTGATGCAAGGATGGTTTTTTTGAATGCATTGTTGTTGCATTTTAGACTGGGTATTTTTGTGGAGGGATTTCATTTTTTCACATTTGGAAGAATGGAATTAGATATCTCTGCCTGTGATTCTTTGGGGATTATTTTGGCAAACCGTTGCTCCTTGGAGATCTGAAGAGGTTTAAATGGTATATACAGACCTGAGTGAGAGAGATAAGCAGACAGAGAAAGGGGTGAGACAATCAAAAGTGCAGGAAAAATGTCTGGTTTTGAAATTTATTACAGGAGCTCTGTGCATGTAATGGTCTTTATCTTGTCTGGAAAATGAGCAAAATGCTTAAATTACAGGACTCTCCTTCCTCTGCAAACTTTATTGCAATTAGCTTACAAGTTTTCTCAGAACCCATTTCCTGTTTATTTCAGAGTCACTATATTTATTGCTTAATATGAGGGTCATATGAGCCATGGGATTTTTAATTTCAAAATTTATCTAATCTGAGTGTGTAGAACAGCCCAGCTCTTAGTTCATGAATTCTAGAAATATTTGGAAACTCTGCAATCAAAGTATTAAAAAGTCCATTTTTATTTCTGTTCTTATTGCATGACTTTTTCATCAACTTTGTACTCCTGCACATTTATATGCTTGAGTCTACATCTTTTAATATCTACTGGGTAAAGGTAATTTACTATTTCTTCTTATTTTAGAAGCATTTTTTCTGAGTGTTTTCTGACATTTCAAGTAAATGCCTACTATAAAGAGAAATCATTAGCTATCCATGATGATACTGATGTTGCTCAGTGTAAAGTTTTGCTAAGCACATAATTACATTCAAGTTTTAATAAAAAATAAAATCTGTGAAATAACCAGACTCAAGGAAGACTTGAGAGGAAGACTTGAGGAAGACTATCCATCAGAAAGTGACTTCGCTGTACTTGTTCAGTGCTTTCAAAACAATCAAATTATTCTGGGACTGGGGGAGAGTATATATGTTTCAGCTGTTCAGTAATTTTTAACCACAGTGCTCTGATAAGCATATCAATAAGATATTGATACAGAAGGAAATTCTGTAGGAATTCATCAAGAAAAGGTTTATGTGCTGACCACTTTGCTCCCTCCCTCTCTCCACTACATCGATATTGACATTACCTTTCACTTGCCCAGTTTGGATAAAGAGCAAATTTCACATACATAAATTCAATCTTTAACCATGTGTAAAATGAAGGAGTAGCAGATATCTCAGTTGTTCTAATTTTGTAGGCAATAGGGCTGTTTGCCAGCAGAGCTGTGCAGTGTGCGTCCAGCAAATTAGAATGCATGAAAATATGTCTTCCCCAGAGATGTCTGAAGGCTATCTCAACTTAGAGCAGGTTTTTTGATTATGGGAAAGAAATAATGTAATGGATGTGATTTTGACAAAATGATTGGTGACTGCACAGTGAAAAGTTCATGGGAGTTAATGCCAAGTCTTCCATAAAATCATCTAATAACAGAAATGAGGTAAAACATTCTGCTCAGTGTACTTCTCCTATTGTTTCAGACTCTTAAAAGTGCTGATACAGGTTTTAATTATCTAGATACGGGTGTACAGAGAATAATTCTTATTTTATTTCAAAATTGTTTTTTTATTTTAATTTAACTATATACTTGTAATATGCTGAGTGTGATCCTTCCTTACAGCAAAACAAAATAAATATTTGAATAATACTATTACCATTAAAAATTCATACTCTTTAACTTATTTTTATCTATTTGTATTATTATTTTTCATCTCAGACCCCAAAAATTTAATGATCTCATGAAAAAATTTAATGGTACTTAAATTCCAGACTGGTCCTCCAGCTGTGATGCACCTCCTACTGGGAATATGAGATAACCAGAATTAGAACCGTGTAAATCTTTCAGACAACGCAGGTTATCTCAGGAAGTTTAAAATATAGTTTGGATTTGACATGCTTGTTGATACAGTCTCATTTTAGTCTAGGAAAGATACTGTGGTCTCTTTACACTGAAGAGATAGTGCTTTGTTTTAAAATGACAGGAACAGTTCTGCAATATTATTTCTATTATAGTAAGATGTGTAGTCTGGACAGGTAATAAAAACTAATACTCCATTCCACAGGCTTCAGCTGAAAACTGCCAGATTTTCCAGAAATGTATTTTTAATAAGAAATTACTCTGATTCATGGAAATCTTTGGTTTTACATCAGTTTATATTGGTTTATATTTCCATCACTTGTATTAGCATGTAAGATATCCATATAAACCATCTTACCTTCTGAGTTTCAGTTTCCTTGGTCACGATTGATTGCTGGAAAGTAAAATGTTCAATCAAACACTTCCATGCAGAGAATATGGCTATATTATGTACGCCAGATTAACATGTTGGTTCTTATATCCACCATCAAAAGCCTGGGCCCAGCAAGCCAGATTGTAACACATATGTAGGAGTTAAATGCATTTTTTAATTTAAACTGAGCCAATTTGGTTTTTAAGACCCACTGGCAGTTCGTGCAGTTCAGTGTAATATCTGACCACTCTCTCTGTCAAAAGTGCACAGGCTTAATTAATGTCTTTACATCTCTGTGAGTGGTTGAAATACCCATGTGTGGATCATGTGGGCAGAGTAGCATCATACACACGGCTGAGTCTAGATGAGAGTGGTGTTTTGGTGTCGGAGTTAGCTTGGTCACTTCATGCAAGCAGGAATACAAATAGAAATGAAATCTTTTTAGCTGTTTCTGAAGTTAAAATCGTTTTGCCAGGAGATGAAAGTAACTGGTAAATCCTCCTAAACGAAAAATAAAAAGATGTGTAAAAGAAAAGATGCTATCCTTGTCAAATCCCATTGTCTCCAGTAAAAGCATGCACTCCAAATATATATTAGGCATGTTCTTTATTAGTAGTATGCTCTAAATTCTCTTTAATGCTGATTAGTTTATGCTCTCTTGCCCATATGTTTGTAAGACCATAATGAACCCCAAAGTATGATTTACCTAAATGTATTGGACTGGAAATACTGCTCTTTACAGGACTTTAGAATATATTCAATAAGAATTGAGTCAACATGTGCAGGTCATTATTTATAGTGTTCTCGAGTGATCCATAAAATCCCTTCACTGGCTTTGTAGGAGAAGCATGGTCTCTATAGACTTGTAGTCTATAGAGAAGAACTTGGCATCTGTTATCTATTAAGCTGGAAGTGAAGAGGGCATCTGGAGCTCCATATGTGGCAAGGGGTAAAGATTTCAGTGGGACAACACTCTTACAAAAGATAGTGGAATATCAGCTTCCAAGGGGCAGGAACAAACCCTTAAACCAAACCCAGCTTTTCATTAATAGCAAGACTTGTTTGAAAAATTCTTGGGCATTTTTTCTTGCTTTATACTTTCTTTTTAAAGGTTTATTGACATCTACCCATAGGTGTGGCAAAAATCATCCTATGAGACAAGAAAAAATTATAAAAGATCATGTGCAATATACAGTCCTATATTAGTAAATTTTAACTGGAATGTTCTGGATGTGTTCTAGTCACTTTAGGATAACTCTTAATCCATCCTTTTCCAAGAAAAACAATTTATTTGCTAAATTAAAAGACCTCCTGCATATTCTTGTCAGAATGATGCTGTGAGTCTTACTCAAATGTTATGTCCTCTGCATTCACTAAAATACTATTGCAATATTTTGACAACCCTTGCTTCAGTAAGTTCCCTGTACTCCATGTACTTAAGAAGATTTGATTTTCACCTAATTTCAAAATGGACTATATATAAAGGAATAGGCATTTCTCTAGATTGCCAAATTCTATCTGTATGAGTAAATTAACAAAATTTGTCAGCAGCTTTCACTTCTTAAAATAACTATGAATTGTAATTATGAGCATAATTTCATCTTTGCAGTTTTCTGCAATTAAGATGCTATTTAAATATTTTGGATCTCACTCCAAAATGTTTAATTTTTTTTTTAACTCATCATGGAGCAAAATTCTCTATTTTGCTGCATTAAATCTGTGTCAGTAAGTTCACTGGGTTACTTCTTGGGTAACAAAGGAATAAGGTTTTCGCTTTTCCAAAGTAAAACCAATGCTTGAGAGAAGAGCTGGTGATTAAGCCAAATTTGCTGCCTAGATAGAATAATTGATGCATTCAGTAAGTAAGAAGTACAATCTCAAAAAAATTTTTTTCAGAGGGTTGCTACCATCAAAGAACTCATGTTTTTTTAACAGTCCATTAATGACTGTTTTTTACTTGAGCTTCAGACACCTGAGAAATGTATTTATAGACCATTAAACCATTCGTGATTTTATTTGTTTTTGGTACTGATGCAGGACAGAAGTTTTTAAAACTGTGAGAGATTAATTTCAAATTCCCCTTACAGCATTTGTAATTTTGCAGAAAATGTTTTGCTCAGTTATTGCTTGAAGCACCTGTTATTTTGTCTTTATAAGTCAATTAAATTATCAGCTGAGAACTTAATTTAAAGGAAGAAAAATAGGTGTTCCAAAATAGTGGCATATTTCTGAGTAAATTTTCAAGGAAACATGTAACTTATCTTTGTGAAAGCAAATTGTCAGGCTGTACCTGATATTCAATGTCAAATACCTCCAACTGCTTTATATGATGCATGAAAGTTCTTTAAAGAAAAATGTCTGTATATTCAGAGGTGAAGATTGTTAATGATATTGATATCTTCTTGGTCAGGCAAATAATTCTTGCATTACATTAAATACACGTTGATATAGAATCATCCAACAATAGAGTCACTACTGTGTCTGAGTAATAATCAAAAAGGAAGTGAAACTGTTATTGAAGATAACTTTTGTGTTTGAAACACACGAACATACATGAAAGTTTTGGAGAAAGGTTTTTATTTTTTCTACTAATGACAATGTTAATGTTTTCTAAAAGTGGAGTTCCTGTATTTTACATTTTTCTGTGGACACAAGAGTGAGCTGCATTTTTGTCTCTGCCACTCTGTGATATTCCTTCCCTGAAAAGTGAAGATAAACATGTGGTGCAAAGATCTCCTCTCATTCAAATGTATGCATTTTTTAAGTCTGTGATCATAAGTTTTCCATCAAAAATAGAAAATTTTTCTTTCAGTCTTTGTTTTCTTGCCTGTTGAATGCTTGCAGCCCTAGGCTTCTGTGAAGATTGCTTTCCAGGAAATGCCTTTTTCTTGTTCCATGCCATTTTGGTGTTGGCTTTTTTATTGAACTTCTGTTCTTGAAACATCTGTCTCTTCATGTGTACTGGATAACCCTCATATCCTTTGCTTCTTAAAATCTCTCCATAAAACCTGCTTCTCTTAAATAGCATTCCAGAGTTTTTCCTCTGTACTCCTCACAACACACCTACTTCCACATTTCCTAAGTATTCCCAGGAGGCAGCATAAATCCTACAAAGACTTATAAACAAGCTTGATAATATACACTAAGTTGTGTGAATGAAGGCCTAAGCCTGTTGGAACAATGGTTTCTTTTTCCACGAGGCTGCAGACATACATGCATGTGAAGTATCAGTATTTTAATAAATCAGACTGTATCCTGCATACATGCAAGGAAATTCTTTGAATAAAAAGGCTGTCTTAGCTTTAGAGGTGTTTATTCAGTCTTCATACAATTTTTAGGTAGGTACACAATCACAGAACCCAGATTTTGTGTTTCAACCATGAGAAACCCCTGTGTTGCCCACCCCAAAATGTTTAACAAAAAAAAAACAAACCCTTACATAAAGTAGGTTTGATGCAATTTTGTCAAGAAACTCAAAGTCCACAAAGTCTAGTGAGTATGTCCCTTAAAATGAGCAAGGAGGTCCCTCTGTCATCAAGAGCTGAAGTGACTCACCACTGCTGGAGCACTGGGAAGAAAAAAACCAATGAAACCACTTTGTTCAACACCTGGTACAGAATGAGGCTGCTGTTGCCAACTGCACTCTACCTGTGTGTTAGTTTTGTTTACAGGTGCAATATCATAGTCAATACTTCATTCTAAAAAATCAGGAAATAAATGTGGTGGGTATTACTACTACTGCTATTATGGCAGTCTGAATCTTTTTCCTAAGTGTGGTTACCAGGTTAGGGATATTGAAGTATAGAAGAGTTAATTCTTGCTGTCATGCATATGGATAAGAGTGCTCAAAGTAAAACAGTGAGTTAGAGAGCAAAACTGGCAAGCAAATCCATTGATATAAAATCAGACAAAAATATAGTTATTTAAAATAACAACAAATGGTATTTTCTTCATGCAGGTAAACAACTTAATATTTCACAGAGTAGGCAGTGAGGTGTGACCTTGACAGACAGATTCACAAATGGAGCTGCTGTATACAATTTGCTATCACTTTTTTTTTACAGAGGGTTTAGCATCAACACAGTACATGTTCAAAATACTAAAAGTGGAGGTGAAAATCACTCTCAGTTGTTTGAAACTGTCTCCCTTGCAGAACAAACTACACTGGGGAGGCAGTAAAATTTTTTCTGTGGTATTAAAACATTAAGGTGTGTGCGCATGCACTTATCTGTGCTTAACTGTGAATAAAATAATGCAGCATCCTTGATTGTGCAGCTGGAGTGGGCACTCTTAAAACAAATGGCTTAATGCTAAGGACCAATAGAGCTCTCTGTCATAAGGGTTTACTAAAGTGAATTTGTAGCTAATCAATTTTTCTGTGAAGTGTTCTGAAAGATTTATGTTCAGAACTCATAGGAGTAATTGCAAACCAAACCTGAGGCTTTTCGCCTTGAATTTCATAGAATTGATTTGGTCTGGCAGATCTGGATTTCAATCCAGTCATGTTTAAAGGGAGAAGGAGAACAAACTGAGAAAATTATGAAGGATTTTCAGCTTTCAATCACCTCTTAGTGCAATGGTACCCAAGAAAAATATACTTGGTTATGTGATTTAAGAGTCATTACGCAACTCTTCTTTTCTTACCGTATGGGTGAAATATCTCTGACCCAAAGCATCCCTTGTATTCCTATAATTCTATTATTGTAGGGGTCTGTTCCAAATATGTAAGAAACCTCATATATAGCTGTCATAACTGATGAAAATAATTTCCAGGATATCTTTTTGACTCTCTAGACATTCTGGTCTGGACTACATGTTACATTAAAACCCATCATTTTTGGCTGAAATTTTGTAAGCACAATTTGCAAGATTTTATTATCATTATCTGATCCACAGTAGTGAAACATTTTTCATAGAAATTAGCATAGTGCTCACACAAGCAAGTTCCACATGTGAAAAGTGATATAATTATTTCCTAAACAGATGAGTATATTGCACAGTAATGATTGAATTTGTAAGTTATCTGCACAGTAAGTTGAACTGTTGGCTTTCCAATTTGATATTCCAAATACAAAGTTGGCTACTTTATACATGAATCAATGGTTTATGCAACCCAGTACATAAAACATCAACCTAGAATTTTCCTCTGTTCCCTTTTTCCTAGTGGAGAGGCAGTTGGTATTAAAGGATCATCTGTGCATGAAGCTCAAGCTGGTTTGCCATTGGTCCCAACAGAGCCCTTGTGTAAACAACATGAACAGACACGTGGACAAAAAAGTGCAAGTCTGGAATTCAGGGTAAACTGAGTGAGAATTTTGCAAATTTGACAGGTGATTTAACAGCAGCTGCTGATACTGGTGATACAAGCCAGTGCAGTCTTTGGTGCAAGACTTTGGTCATAAAGCAGCAGCCTGTGAATTACTGTGAGCTGTTAGACTGGAGAAAAAGAAGAGAATCTGAAAGGAAAAAAGCATTAAAGGCCTTTAAGTTCAAAGGGGAAAGAAGTAATGTATATCTAGACAAGATTAATGCATTTTTTAAAAGGCTGAATAGATAAACTTTTGAGCTAAATATGTTTCCAGTTTATAAGAGCATTGCTGAGATATTTTTCATAATTTCCAAACTCATTTGATTTACTGTATCTTTTGCAGTATTTTACCTCTTGGAAGCTTGAAACAGCACAAAAATATTTACCATTTGTTCCCCTCCATCATGCATGCAGATTGGTTTTTGTATTGATGTTGGCATTATTTCTTTTCTTTTTTTTTAGAAAATAACATTGTTGAAGTATTTGTTTTGGAGAAAAACTCCACATATAAAGAACTACATGGACTGTGATACCAGATATAAGAAATTATATTTAAGAAGAGTCTAGTCACAATTTAGGCCTAAGGGTATTGTCATATTCTCTTAAATTCAACTGGTTAGTTCCAGTAATTATAATCTGTTGTACAAAACTGTATGAAAATATAAAAATACACTGTTTTTGTGGAAGTGATCTATGGCAAAATTCCATTTTTGAGACTTTTTCATAAATCTGCTGTTTCAAGAACAATTTATCTTCTTCCATTTTTGGTGCTTCTTACAGAAAAGTTATCTTTTATGCTCTTAACCTGCATTTGAACAAAGTAGCAGAGTAACCATAACTTATTACTGCAAACACAGCCTGTGGTGACTGGGGAGTGCAAGCACTCCTGGTGATGCGTTAGAGAGAACGTGATTATATCAGGTCTTAGACCAGTGTTACCAGCGGCAAACCTGGCAGAATCACTGCACCAACCTATCGTGCTACATGAGCAAAAGTGAGATCATAAAGAATACTTGTCTAGTTTTAATGATTACTGCTGATAAGAATTAAGGAATGGCTTAGGTCATGAAATGCATTCAGAGGATAACTTGGCAGCCAGGGGGATGGTGTAATCAGCTCACATGACTTTCACCAATGCAATGAAATGAGAAGCCTGGGTCTTTTTGTTTATAAACTGTGTCTTTGAGAGAAATGTTCTAGATGGATGTCCTCTACATAGCCTAGAAAATGGTTTTCAAATCTATTCTTTAAAAACACCAATTACCTGAACATTTTGCTAAAACTTGCTCTTTCTGGGATGTCAATTGTTATGTGACATTTTTTCAGTATCCCTGTAGAGCAAAGAGGGTTGCTTTATCAGACTCATCTTATTTGGCACTGTGGCAGCTGCATATTTGGACTGACTAAAAGTATTAGTAAATTTAGATGAAAGAATTGATAAACAGCTATCCATCTGCAGATTTCTTGGCATTAGGCACAGATAGGTTAGATCTGTCCACATTGTCTATCCTTTTTAATTCTGCCCTATCTGCTGACATTTGAAACAGCTGTTACAGCCCGAAGTCACAAAAAGAAAGATGTTACCAAACGTGGATGCTTTCCAGTCCAATCATATTTATTTTTGTGGAATTAGTGAAAAACTTAAGTCTGCAGAGAGATCATTGATCAGTTGACTAAGTTGTGATTAACATGTTAGAAAAACCTGCCTGGTAGCTCCCAGGTTTGTGCACTGAATGATTTAAAGCTATGACTGTTTCCTCAGAGGGAAGCGTTCCATTCACAATCTTGCAATGAAGCTAGAAAAGTGCACTGTGATGCAAACTGTTCAATGTAAGTTGGAAGGCTGAAATCAGTATTCACAATTTTTCCAAGGCTGGGAGACTTCTCTGAAATTCCATCTAGGACAGCATGTTAGAAGGAATTCCATGTACAGTGGCAATCTTACCTAATATGGGGCTGGAATGTTGACTGTTGTGGGCTATGTCTTTAGATCATGAAAGAGCACAGACTAGAAGGCATTTCAGCCCAGATCATCTTTTCTGGCATCACTAAGTTCTGTTGCCAATGAAGTATATCAGGTTCCAGCCTAATGAAGACATGGAGAAGATTCCTTATTGAAATGGACAGTAAGTGGTTGGTTGCTTGCTTAATATGAAGAATTTTTATTGGATCTTCCGTAAGTAGAAAAATAGTCAGACAAGACATAAAAGGGCACACAAAAATATATAAAAAATGTTTGGGGAAAAAAACCCCCAATCCCTAGAATTTATTTCCCTTAAAACAATAAAAATTAAAATTACAGCTAGAAAGAGGGGTATCTGTGCTGGTTATTTGCTTTAATGGTTCCACTTTGATTTTTTTACCCTTATTAAGTTTCAAGCTGCCTGTGCAAGTGCTATAGGTGGTTAGCAACTTATAAGTGGCCTTTAGGCCTTCACCTTTTTAGGCTATATTTTTAAATATTTTTTTTACCTTTGAGGTCTGCTTATATTAAAAAGAACTGAATGCTTTGTTCTCATAGCTAATGGCAACTCTATTCTTCCTCAATGACATTTTAGCCTAGCATGTAAAATTGGGAAATCTATTCTTCTTTCTACTGTATTTCTAAGGATTCTCGTGGCATCTCAAAGCTGCATCTTCTACTGCATGCTGTAGGATTTGAAGTGTTGAAATATAATCTCTACCTTACTTTACAAACATGTGAAAACTAAGGATAAAAGGAGTGAAGAATTTGGGGTTTTTTGATAGGAATTGTGTCTAGATTGTTACACTGTTTGCCTCCTGAATTTTCACCTGACTTTCTTATGAAAAATGTCTGAAAGCAATAAGAAAACGTTTATAAAAACATAGTTTTGGAGCATTGCTTGTCACCTCTGAGTTGTGATGTTTATGATTCACTTATGGATTCTCTATTCCTGCAGAATTTTATTGATGATACAAAACACACTTTCCACCTTGAACGAGTTGTCTTGTCTACCCTGATCTTCAGCTATTTTGTCAGCACAATTTATTTTAGGAGTAGTGAATATTAAAGTGTTTATCCAGAGTTATTTCCTGCCATGGGATTGACAGGTCAAGGTGTTTTCTGTTCTATATGTGAAAAATGCACAGCCTTTAAAAGTTTTGGTTTCACTATTACCTGGACATGCAAGGTATCACATATCTATGTGCTATCCAGTAAACAGACTTGGGAAGCACAGTAAAGTAGCTTTCTGGGAAAACTGATGGAAGGCTTATTTTGAAACCAAATGCCTCAAAGCCCTTCAATTTTCCAAATTGCTGGTAAAGCTTTTGTTTAAAATCTGTATATTGTAAATACAATATATTTGGGTTGCACTGGTATGATTATACTTTGTGAGGGAGAGGAGACAATGTGTAGCCTTTTGCAGAAGAGCGAGGCAGCAAGGTTTTTGCTGATGATTATATGGTAGTGGAAGCCTGGATGCTTTGAGCATTTTCCCACCTTCTTGTTTTACATGTCACAAAAATCTTACGGCTGTACAAGCGTATGCATTTTTCTCATGTTCGTGGATTAAGGGATGTGTTGATCTGTAGATTCACTTGGTCTGTTCAGAGGCTTTGAGAAGGAGGAACCAGTACTCTCTTTTCTGATCAACTTACAGTTTTTCTCCCCCACTCACCAAAAAGAAAAAAAAAATCTAAGTCTGTGTATCTGTATCTCCTAAGGCTGTAGGTGAATTGCCACTATAATTAATTGGCTTACAAGGTCACAACTGGTGCAGGTTTTCTGAAGGAGAGGTAAGCTCCTTACCTGCCTGCCAAATGACTAATGCACAAGCATTACGTAAGGAAACCTGTTGTGCAAGTGTTGGCCAAATTCTTTGCATTGCAAATTAATCATTACTAGTTTCCATAAATTAAAACACTGTAATTATCTCAAAGGTTGAAACCTCCTTTTCAGAGTGTGTACTGAAATTTCAGAGACTGGCATATCAGAATTTATGTTTTGGAAAAGCAGAGCTGTTATCTTTCAATACCTCCACAAAGTTTTTTTCAATGCTGTGTGATGCAAAGTGATCCGAAGTAAACCTATTTGTAATCTTGTTTGTATGCATTGGTAGCAACCTTAGGAGCTCAAGAACAGACCTAATATAGTGTATTAGTGCTAAAGAGATGCTTAAATGTCCTTGCACTGGATACTGCAGAAGCTGAAGGGTGTTCAGAAGTTTGTTGTTGCAGCTGCTGTTATTCTACTAATGTAGTCATGCTACAACTTCTAACCAAGGTATTGGAAAGCTAATACAAAAAACTAAGCCCTTAATTCCATATTTTTCATCAAAATCACTTTTTGCTTTAAGTGCAGCTGGTTTTCTCTGAAAAGTTTGAAAAACTTACTACATTTATTATTATTTCCTACATACTAAGTAGGGGTAAGGAAGAGGAGGTAAAATACACTCTACTTCATAAAAAAACCCCATCCCTCCAGTAATCCGTCAGACCTTACACAGAATTATTATGGGTTATTGTTTTTAATTTTAATATCCAGTTGCTAATATTTTTCCCTGTTCTCTGTTTATTTTGCTCTTCAGTCAGACTTTGAACTGGATTTCTTGACATATGATCTGATGTCATCATAGAAATGCTAAAAATACTGCTTTTTAGGAAGGAAAAGTGGGTTTTAAAGAAAGGTCACAATGCTAAACTGAGTGAAGGTGTGGCTGTGGAGTGATGGTCTGATTGTTGCAGTTGTGTAATCCTTCAAATTTACATTCTCATTAACAAATATGTATTCGCCTAAAGGCTGTTGAGGCAGGCAGATTGCACCTATTCACCTAGACACTGTGTAAACATGAATATGAAAAATACATACAGTTATTCATAAAATAGCTACAAATGAGGGCAATTTTCAAATATCTGGGCTTGTACTGGTGCTTTCATGGACTCTTATTCATACATTTTTCTCTATCTAGTGTACATGGGAGAGAGATATGACAATGAAAAATAAGGAACTTGCACAATATTGTATTACACTGCTAAAGAGAACTTCTATTTTCTCTGTTTCTCTTTTCTAAGAGCTAATACTGGGTCTGAATTATGCCAGATCTAGTGATGTCTGAATAACTATCATGTACAAGAGAGGAAAAAATTTTAACAGAGGAAGCTGGGGTATGATCTTGTAAGTTTTGTAGTATTTACAGCCGCATTTAGAAGGGAAACTGAAGCCATTTTTGTTGCTACTGTGTTATGTTGTTAGGGAAAGAACTGCATACAAAGAAAAATGTGGCACATGAAGAGAATGACAATTTGGGTTTATCAAAGAAATCAATCAAAACTGTAATTATGGTCATTAATAACCTTTCCTGCTTGGAAAAAAAAAGTGAACAGAACTGGTAGAGTTTGCAATTATTATCAGTCCTGCTCCTTTTGCTTAAGACTGTTTTCTTCAAATATCCCTCCATGATATTTGTTCTGAGCAGGTTGTAGCTCTCACTTTGCCTATGACTAATTGCCTAAGAACCACACTTTTACAATGTAGTTACCTTCACTCAACATGACAGAATTTCTGTCTTTGCAAGCATTGGACCAAACCTTAGACAAATTAACTAAGTCATTATGAGTATTAATGTGTGTCACTTCTAGTTTTCCAGATCACACAGGCATTTAATATCAGTGTTACAAGAGGACTTATAAGAAAAGTCCAAAGCAAAGCACGAATTAAACACCTCATCTAGAACCTTAAATGTTTGCTGTAGCTAGACTTGTGCTGCCATTTTGATACTAATTTCCATTAATATGCAGCTACTCTCTTCTACTGTCTCTGCAAACTAAGAGCAGTCATTTCCTTTAAAGCCTATTCTGCTAGCTTTGTGTCCTAAAATACAAGCCCATCATTGTTTTGCATGTTATTGGTTAAATCAAATAGTAGATTTGGTTCTGTAAGCTTTGAAAGTAGGAGTGATATCTATGAATGGTGCCACTAGGAAATAGTTTTTGATCTTTTGCTGTTCTTTCGTGTGCAGAAGACTTTGTAAAATCCATGAGAACAGCTTTGAGCTAGGAAAACATCACTTCTTGCATTTTTCTTCTGTGGAGAGTTTGCCTGATAAAATTATCGTATTGACTAGATAAACATCCCAAATGGCAAAGCACTAATAACCTCTCTGCTGGATGTATGTGGATGGTGTCATGGAGCACTACTGGAAAAGACAAAAAGGGTTGTTTCAGTCCCTTCTGACAAAGACAGCATTTGATGAAATGGAACTCATTAAATTGTCAAAACAGACAGGTTTCTTTTGGTTCTTGCCTTATCCCAGGACCATTTATCCAGCCTTACTGTGGTTTACTAAATATGTTTCTTCTGCCAGATAATGTAATTAGACTAATAGTTCAGTTGGTAGCAGGCTGCCTGAAGGCAGAGGAAAGACTGACACGATTGCAAATGTAGATGGCTAGTGTTGTACAAAATAATTGTTTTATTAAAAAAGTAACAAAAAGCAACCCAAAACCTGTAAACTATACCAAGAACTGTGATGACAGCAAGTTATTTAGAAATTGTGGTCTGTATTGTCTGTGAAACCCTCTGTAAACATAATTCAGTGTTTTTAACTGTAATGATGACACAGGGTGTTTCATAAACCCTTTCTTTCAGTCCTAGCCCTGAAGCAACCTGTGGTGGGTTGGAGAGGGGAAGGAGCAGAGGGCATGCAGGCAATAGTAAAATAATTTATTTTAGGTTAAGGACCCTGGTGGAGATGTAAGAACAAGTTAAATAGATGGTCATAGTAACTGCAGCTGTGAGTAGTAGAAGATCCTTCCAGAGACTCTAAAAATTGCAAAAGGTTTTCTTTTTCCTGGCACTCAACTGGATGCTTCTCTTGTAGCAAGAGTACTCTAGCCATTTAAAAAAATATGTTATCAACCATGTGTGATCAGTCAAGGGAAGAATTCCTTGTAAAAACATTGGGCTGAAGAAGGCTAATAAAAATCTAAATGGGATACCAGGAAAATCAAAACACTTATTTACTCCAAAGATTAAAGAATGGTAATTATATTACTATCTCCTGTACTGTTTTCTCCCCAATTCCTTGTCAAATTTGTTCCTCCAAATGTGGACGTTTGGTATCTCAGCTACTTAAGGAAGAGCAGTGTTTTGTTACACAAGTCATTGCTGATCAGTCCGTGGAACACATCCCCTACAGGCTCTACTCACAATGCACTGCAAGAAAGATGTCTAAAAGAATGTCTTCTCACTGCTCTCCCGTCCTTTTCTCCACTGAGAAAAGTTACACAATTGTGATGCTGGTACCGCAAGTGACAATTCCTATGTTAGACACAACTTCTGTTATTGCCAAAATCAGATTTACTAGTTCATTGCTCTCCAGTAAAGGAAGTAAGCTGCTGTAAAGGGAATAGCTTTAATTATTCCTGGATTCAAGACAGGAGAATGCCATGAGGTATTACGCTTACAAGAGTAGTCAGACTTCTTAGAATTCTGAGTTATATTCCAGTTATTTTGTTTTACTTCTAGGGATTCTATGACTATAAATCTGTTTTGAAACTTAGCATTTAGATGGAGCTTTTAAAGAGGACATTCAACTTGCTTAAAATGTAAAAAAAAAATATCAACTGCCTGCTTAAAATGGAGAGCAATCCTATGCAATCTGCAGTGCAGTTCACTCATTCTTTCCTTGTTCCATTTGATTAATGAAAGCAATGTATTTTCCCTTCTTCTGCTAGTGATTAATACTTCTCTGTGCTTCTTTGTTTTTGGTGGCAGATTGCTGGGGAGAGATTCCATTGTAAATTGTTTTTGATATCAAGGTTTAAATAGACTTTGCCAGCCTACTTATTTTGTGAAAAATACTTCTCAGTTTCCAGCAGTGTATAGCCTGGAGTGTGCCTGCTCTGTCTCTGTTAAAGATAAGGGGAGTTTAGGAGAGATCCTTTCAAAGCTCACTTCCATCACTACAGCTGACAGTGCAAAGCAAAAGAGAACAGCTTGTCTGCTGCTTCCTTCCCCATGTCTGCATGGTGGGTGTGTGGGGCAGCAGGAGTAGCAGTCAGAAACTAAATCAGAGTTACTTACTGGCCATGGTAAGAGCAATATCTTCTCCCAGGTACATGGTTTGAGTTAAAGCTCTAATGAGTGTTGGGGTGGTAAAGTAATCTTTTGAAGTCATTGCTGTTATTGGCACAGACAAAAGTTGCTCTCTGAATTCTCCTTGGGGAAATACTGTCTCCAGTCCTGACTGGGTATAACTCATACCACCTGGACCTTGGCACTGATGCGGACCCTATTTTTAAACAGTATTTTTGACTACTGTCTGTGCTAGTGATTCACACTGTGCCAAGGATATTCCTGGACACAGGAATGCACTCATCCCTTTCCACTGCTGAAGCTGTGTCTGGATGACTTCTGGATGAAGCTGAATCACCCAGATATCCCTGGGCAGTTTGGAGTTCAATACAAGCCAAGGAGCAACAGGCAGTTCAGGCAGTTCATGTGCAGCTGATCTGCTTTGGAGAAAGAGAAATGATGATAATACAGATGGAGACTGCTGTGCAAATGGGTGCCTCCATGTTGCAGAAAGAGACATTCAAGGCAAATTCATTTTACTGCAGGATATCTTACAAATCCTTTTCCTTGTTGGGCTTTTTTTCTTTTAGCTTTTTCAGTTCTTTCAGTTCTTTGGTTTTTACTGGTGATAATTCATGCTCAGTTTCTACTCATGCAATAAGATTAGCTGTAAGTATATTTTTTATTATGTTTAGTTCTACTTAAAAGTTGGGAAATGCATACTGAGGCACATGCAGATGTAAGACTGGTGGCGGTTTGTCAGCGTAGTCTCAAGCATGCAAAAATCCTCTTTGTATTTGAGTGTGAGCTCCAGCTCTTAAGCAGACACTGTGTCTTGGTTTCAAATCAAATTTTCACTACAGAGTTCCCATTAATTAAACTGTGAGAGTAGTTTCAGGCAGCAGTTCCTTGCATGGGGACCCTTTCACTTGTAGCTGGTGAAAGGTGATCTTCCTCTGCCTGGCTGAAGAAAAATCTATACAATCATAAGGACAGCTTAGTGTCCAAACTCAGTCATCACTAAGAGTCCCTTAAATGACCTGAAAAATAAATGGTTTCTCCTCATAATTTCGTTACCTTTCAGTCATGTTTTTCTCAGCTGCATTTGCCTAAGAACCCAAAACTCAGACATGGTTTGACATTTCCCTACCTACCTCCTTCCCTTCCCACAGGCTTTTTACCCCCCAACTGTTGCTGTTGCTGCCAGCTCGGTTCAATTAACCTCGACAGGAATGTAGTTGTCCCTCTGTGGTTCATCCTTTTCAGGATTAATGAACTGTGCTTTAAACCGAGAGAACTGCGAGTAAAAATTAGATATAATTTCATTACAAAATTTTGTACTCCTAATTAATGAAGAAGGTCATCTGAGGACTTGATAGAATTGAGTTTAAATGTAGGGAAATATCCACAGATCAAATATATGAAGTTTGCTACTTCCTTTTCATCACCACTCTCTCTGTGGGCAGTTTTTTCACCAAATGTCCTGTTTTCTGTCTCGCTGCCATCAGATCACCACCAAGGCATGACACTGGGAAGCGTGGAGTAGAGGCAGCAGTAAAATGAAATCACTTGTTGTGTAGCCAGTTGTTTCTTCATGTTCTGTTTCTGAGTGAGGAACACTGTGTATAATATGATTTATTTAAGTGTTAGAAAGCAGGGACTGGTCAAAATACTGAGGTCATTGCTTCTCCAGTTACAATCCAAGAAAATTCCTGGTATTTGTCTTTCGTGTTGATGCTGGGAAAGTTTGCACTCCTTCAGTTCTCAGTAATGCTTGTTTGGTAGATTTGACAAAAAGCTTGAGCAATACCTTAGACATGTTCAGCCTCTCACTTTCTGAATATTAGCAGTAATTTTGGTAGACATCTAGACAAAGAAAGTTAACAAGGAACTTGACCAAGAAAGTATTGACTAGCCATGGTAGTTACAAGGGAAGGGAGACATAATGGGTAAATCGCTGTTAAAAAACAGGCTTAAAAGAACAAGTTCAAAAAAGACAGCTCATCAAAAATTTTCAAAAACTGTTTCTGGTTGGTTATACACAGCTTTGTTTATTACTTCAGAACTCTTGAGTCTTTCATTATGGCATAGAAATTAGTATCCATCCCATAGAAGATCTGATGAACATCATGGTTTCCAATATTTTATATTGTGCCATTGAAGGTGACCATAAAGTGATGTATTGCACAGATGTCAATCAGATATTTTGGTCTTTTATGCCAAAAAAACCCTGTGATGTTTTGTACTTGTATCTCTAAATCATGATGTTGTAATGATTTTTTCTTAGAAAAAATTTATATGAGTCCTTCTAAGTTCTAAAAATATACTTCTATCTCTCCAAGTAAACATTTCCATTGTGGGAAGGTTATATCTATAAAAAATAGATTGAATCCAGGTTTTGAATGTAAAACTAAGTCTAGTGACTGGATTTTTGATAATATGATACCTGAAGAATTTTCTGTACAATATATTGTAAAGGGCCAAATATCCACCGACCACAAAATATGCAAGTTTGTATTATGCACATATAAAGGATAAGAAGTTGATATGTTTGAGTCAAAGTTCCTCACAGTGTTTTGTTTAAGTGCTGGAGCCAGTCAATGTGCTAGCACACATGCTTATGTTTCAGCATCTGAGAGCAGAAAATCAGCCAAGCACAAAAATATCTGTCAGCCTCATTTTTTTGGGAGATGGTACTTTGGTTTTGGTGTACTCCACTATTATATTTATAGGTTCTAAAGAAATTAAGCCTAATCTTCAAATGTAATTACCACAGAAGTTGTGGAAAATGGGATTTTCAAAGCAGCCCAAGGAAATTGAGGATCCAGTTCATAGTAGTCAGGAAAATAAAAATGCTGAGTCCCAGTCCCAGCCTTGAATATGCCAGTATCAAGGATTTGTATGGGAGCATTCTGTTACTTGAGATGGCTCTGTTACAAGCTAGCCAGCTGATGATGTTTCGGCAATACTAAGTGGTCTTATAAAGTGAAACATTTCATATGCAGTTCTGTTTGTCATGAGAAATAATGGTTTTTTTTACCTTCTGCAGGGGCAAAGTTGTTGGGCTTTGTTTGGTTGTTTTGTTGTTAATTTTTTTCCTGAACAGCATTATGGGCCAAATGCTCAATCCTTTTATGTCAAAGGTGAAGTTTGATTTAAATGAGACCAGAATGCATGGGTATGTGCTAAATCAGATATTTTTAAATGCATGCCACTTGAGATTGCAGAAGAAAAAGCATTCTCATAAATATTTGTGATTTGTTTGAAGTCAGAGTACATTTCTCTCTGTGGCTCTATTTATAGCTTCAGGATAAGAAATTCTTAGGCTTAGTGGCAGGAACTGATGAGTGAGACTTTCACATACTCAGAAGAAAAACATGACTTGTAATTTTCTGTTTCTTCAGACTAAGGAAAATTCATGAGTCTTGTAGCTGGGATGCAAAATTAATCCTGCTTACTTAGGAGACCCTAATCACAATGCAGTTTTCCACTTGAACCAGGGTATCTGTAGTACTCAAAGAAGTCAATTCTCACAAAACTTTTTCATCTGTCTTTGTCTCTTGTTAAAAGGGACCTTTGATTTTGCCAGTGACCAAGATTAGATTGTAATGTAATATTTTTTATTTTTAGTTTTTATTCTGTTGCTGTATTAAGACCAGGAATACAAACGGATTCTTGTGAATCTTGAAGTGTTCCCTTTTTTTTTTTTTTTTTTTTTTTTTTTTTTTTTGCTGCTGGAGTCCAGTTCCATACAATATCAGCAATCAACTTCTATACCACAGCCAAGCAGTGACAGTTGCAATAATGAATATTTGCTGCGGGCCACGGGTATGAAAATAGCGGAGTGCTGCAAGCCTGCGTCACCAGAAACAAACCTTCCATTTGACTGTGGCTGAATTTCCAGCTGAATTTCAGAGCATTTATCATTGAAATAGCTCTTAAAGCACTGTCATAATGTAGTGTTAAGAAATGCTGATTCAGTCTACAAAGCATGAACTCAAATGCCTTCCTACTTCTTTTTGGTGTTGTTTTTCCTTATTTTTTAAATCCCTTATACCTTTAATGGTGCACCCTGTATTAAGGGCACTGAACTGTGGACAGGCAGCAACACTGTAATATATTCAAAGAGACCCATGCTGGTTAGGTTAGAAGTTCTTGCAAGAAAGGGAATTGAATTGCCTCTTTGTAAGCTTATTTGACAGCTTTTAGAATGTTTTATCTTTAATATCTGCTGAAAATGCTAAACTTTATATGAGAACGAGCAGTTTTGCATCTTCAAATGTGTCATGGCTTTTACATGGTGAACTTCAATGGTTTTCTATTCATGTTTTAATGTCATTAATGTATTTGCATTAGTAGAATATAAAACGTATTTATATAGAGCACCTTTTAAAAATGCAGACATTTATGCACTGAATTTTGATTATTTTTTGAGATGAAGAATATGCTGATAACATTTGCCATTTTTAATTTTTATATACTGTGCTGCTTTCATTCATGCATCTCAAAATACCCTCAAAATATCCAAAACAGCTAACATAATTGACTGTATTTTCTTTTCACTTTAAAATAATTACATGGTGAAATATTAGATCAGCATAGATACAGAAGGTCAGATACTTGAAGCGGAATAAAATCTGCTGTTATTTAAGCTTTTTTTTTTCTTCATTCATTGCCTCGGGTTTTCCTATGGAAAGTAAAGAAATTATAATCTATATTTTGCTAAGGGCTAAATACTGACCCTTACACTGCAAAGCTGGCAGTGGTGATTGATGTACATATCTAATTTCCTGCAAGATTAGAATGAGCACCAACTTTGCCATCAATCCTGAGAGGATGTTAATGTCCCTTTCCCCTCCCTGGGCCATCTGCCCTTTGCCTTCCATGTCACCAAGAGAGTACATTGGCTAAGCCTAAGTAGTACCAGGATGTAGAAACTGATGTTTTAAAAGCAGTGTTAATGCTTTTAAAGTAATGGGCTTTGGACTGGGATTGGGTTTTTGAGGAAAATAATTTCACTGCAGCAATTTTTGACTGAAGGAAAAATTTAAATTTAATGTATTCTCTGGAATGGGAAAGAAGTGACTATTTAACTCTACAGTTTTGTGGCCAGATCTTCAAGGGCTTTATTTTTTCATCAATTTCCCAACAAAAGGCTTAATATTTAAAAATATTTCTTTTCTTACAAAACATTATTTATAAAATATCATAAATAAGAAGAGACCATTCAGCAAGGCAACACCACGTCTTCTGCACCAGTATTTGACATCCCCAGTACCTTCAGGATATCGTCAGTCTCACTTTCAGGAAAAATAAACCAAACTGTGATTTGACCTTGAGTGGGACTTTATTTTTTGCTACATGTTTTAATACCTGTCAATGGATAGAATATTCACATGAAAAACTCTGCTTTCTTGGGTTTATGCATGATAATTTTTGAAAACCTTCTGGGAGAGAGTGTAGAAACATTCTAAAATACACAATGTATAGAACTTAATAGAGCTTAAAGGGTTGTATTCCCACAGACTGAAAGGAAATCATATTTGTGTAGACATTTGTTCAACCAGCTTCAAGTTCCCCAGTAGAAAATATTTCTGGATCTGTGTAGGTAGGCTATTCCCAGGCTTCATAAACTTCAATATTAGGAAGCATTTCCTCACATCAAATCTAAGTCTCTCTTGATGTAATCCAATAGTCCTTGTTCTACTAGGAGGGATCAGGGACAAGTGTATATTCTCTTATTTTTAGCTACCTCCTACAGATATGAAAACCATTATCAGTGCTCACCCTTTTTCTTCCATATTCACAGTTCATGTTTTCTAAAACTCTAATTTATTCTGGCTCCCTCCATCACAAACCTTCTCTTGTTGCTTTGCATTTGTTTTGCTTCTGGGTTAACAGCAAAGCAAGTAATTTTGGGGTTTTTTTGACATTGCTGTCCCAATGCTGGACATAGGGACTCCAGAGCTGACGAGAGGAGGAAAAAATACCTCCTAAATCTTTTGCTTTGCACTTTCAATGGGGTGACGACCTGTTTTATAGCACAATGATAGAAGAGATCCATGTTCATCTTGTCTGCTACTGAAAGATTTTTCTGAAAACCAAGCAAATAAACAAAGAAAACAATCAAAATGAAATAAAAAAATAAAGCTTCCCCAAATGCCCTGGGGTTGTTGTTCATCATTCTGTTTTAACAGATCAGATTAAAACTACTGAGTGTGGATTCCTGCAATGTCTTTACTGAAAAGCATCAAATTTTCTGAACTGTTTCTTCAGTGCATTAAAATTGTTTTGAAACAGGTTTCTCAGTGTGCTTGCTTTGCTTCCAGTTTGATATTGCCTGCTAATCTATTAGGAATGTTACTCATTAACAAAGTTTTTGATCAGTACTAGTCTGCAACGCACCACTGTGGTATCAGTTAGTTCTGTCCCTTCTGCATCGGAGCACCTACTTAGCTCTAGAAGTGAAAGAATTGCTATTTTATCTATTCTAATAGGTGGCAATAAATAAAGCATAGTACATGCAGAGCATCACTAACACCAAGGGATAAATGAAACCAAAATGAGCTATGCTGGAAAGTGCCCAAATCCAGGCATATCTCAGTAAAGTAACTAAGATTTTTTTTTTTTTGGAAAAGCTACTACTCAGTAGGCTTAATATGATCAAATAGAACACTGCAAAGGCAGAACAGCTCCTGTCCTTTGTCACCTTCTCATGTCCCCTACCTGCCATCTTCTTCACTGCCTTGGTGCTGGATTTTGTTGTCCTCCACCCTGCTAAGTACTTAACAACCACATGATACTGCCATATCCAAACATCACGTATAAATTATTCAAACTTCAATATCATTATGTATTTTCTCTCTCTTTGACTTGAGGAAAAGCACAAGTTCTTAGGTGCAAGAACTAGGTTTCCAGATGTAGGTATATATCTTGCTTGTAGTCTTTCCAAAAATACCAGTGATAGGTAGAATGAAAATGTTATGAGTGTTTGTTTAGGTCTCAGATATGGAATGTTGTGTATTTAGTTACTGTTATTAGTATAAATCATTATTGATAATGGATAACAATGTGTACTGTGTATTAATAATTACCTTCATTCTTTTAGTGTTGATGTTGGGAAAAATCAAGTGAAGTATCAATTTAATTTTTTTTTTACCAGACATAAAGGACAGACAATTATTTTCACTTTAGTTTTATTAGTACAAGATGTTAAAACTTTAGCTCAGCCACCCAATCAGCATAAGTATTATGTGTTACTATGGCTGTTTATGCATCTGAAGTGGTGTGTATAAATTTTAACTGCCTATTGTGTACTGGTCATTTACACGACTTCTTTTATTGCATTTTTTTTCTGTTGTACAGTACAGTCTTACTGACCTTTTTATTCAGTTTATGAGTTCTGTGTGAGCAGACTGCAGGAGACAAACACATGGTTTTTCAATACACGGGAGTACTGTATTTTGTAACCACACGAAATACAAAGAATAAGGTCAGGTTTAGTTCATTACCATTAGTCAAAACATCACCAGCACAATCTGCCTCTCTGTGTCATCACAGCATTGGGATGCAAACAAGCAAGCACCAAAGGTCACGCGATTTTTTGTTTCTTTTCATTTATTTCCATCTCCTCTCTTTGCCCACAGATGCTAACACAGGGACACCAGCAATATCAACGACGACAACTGTGGAAATCCGGAAGAGCAGTGTTATGACAACTGAGATCACCTCTAAAGTGGAGAAAATCCCCACAACAGCCACTAGCAGCAGCACTTGCCCTTCTGTTGAGACTGAGGAAGAAAAAGCAAAAAGACTGCTGTACTGTTCACTATGCAAAGTCGCTGTCAACTCTGCCTCACAGCTGGAGGCGCACAACAGTGGTGAGATGGAGCAGTGCTTGCTTGCTTCCTTTTTTTTTTCTCTTCTGTCTCAAGAGCACTGCAATTATCTTCCCCTGAATAGATTAGATCTCTTGCAGCAGGGGACAAAGAGGTGGCAGAAAACTGGCAATTACATGGAATTCATTAACTATCAAAGTATAAAAATGACAGGCAAAGAGGCTTTCAGAAAAGGGAAAGAAAGGAATTTATTGCATGCAAGTTGCAGAGTTTCTTACACTTTAGCTTTTGCAGCTTCTAAACGTTATAGAGCTAAATGACAGCTCTACTTCATTACCTTTGGTATGCAGAGTTTGCATAGTTTTGCTTGTGCCAACTAGCAAACTGAATATGAATGCCATTAGCTTTGTTTGAAATCTAACAAATTAAGGCTGAAAGAGAGAGCACCAGTCAGTCACAGTTCAATGATGGGAGTTAGAGTTCTTAGCTCAATATTGTCACTAATAAATAACTTGTTAAAATTACGTATATTTTCCCTTTGTTTTCATCAACTGATAGCAGCTGCTGCATGAGAATTGAATGGGAAATTGCCTACCTCCATCTTCCTTAGTTTTTAAACTTTTTCTTGTCATTACAGCTAGTAGCATCAATAGGTTCCAGTAGTAGAGAGCCACCATTCACAGTCACTATTTTAAGCATGTTATTGATTGGCTCTGTGGTGGGTGGAGTTAAAAGATCTAGGAATTTGATATGGTGGCTGTGACCACTATAGCCATCCTACAGAAAATTCCTGATTTTGGATGACAGGGGCTACCTGTTATCAACAGTAAGTAGAGTTAAGAGACAGAAAGATTAGAAATCAAATATTAGGTTTGAAATGTAGAGACAGTGATAATATACCTGGAACAAAATGATCAATGCTTTTATGATGCCATTAAAAAAGAAATAACTTTGGCATATATATAACTCAAATTAGAATGGAAAATATAACTTGTTGGCATTCGTGAGAAACAAAATTCCATCAGTTTTGAATGCTGTTTACTATATGCCAGATCTTCAACTAGTGAAAGTTCAACTTCATAAAGCTGTACACTTTTGACCTATTTAATTTCATTTGAGGGTTAGACTCTAAATATTCTGATCAGGCTGAGAGCCAAAACACTATTCTGAATATTTAAACACAACCCCCCAGGTTTTTGCTGCCTGTACTGATAAACCATGTGTGTATTCACACACATACATTTTTTTCCAAGGCTCTGTGTGAATACATACAGCAATTAGCAGTGGAATGGTGGTTCTGTACACAGTAGTTAGTCCATTATCATCACAGACTACCTGTGTGGGAGTCAAGAGTGTAAGGTATTGTTCAGTCTGAATAAAGGTGCAGCAACAGAACACCAGTGTTCTCTATCCAACCTTTATTTACAAAGGAAAAAAAAGCCAAAAACAATGCATTTTTCTCACATGAATGTTTCTCACGTGTTTTGGTTTCTGTCCAGGACATTAATGATCCACAGGTTGCTTCCAGGAACCGCTGCCCCTTTCTGGTTCGGAGAGTAATTAGTTAATTGCAGATTTAATTGTAAGCTACCGAGACATACTGTTTATCAATCTGTTCAGGAGGACTACAAATCAAAGCCAACTACATCTTTAATAGCTAAATTACTTTTCTTTTGCAACTACAATTCAGGTCTTATTAGCAGCAGGAGTTAATGAGAAAAGTCACACCCATTTAACTTCACATCAGGGTATCTGATTGTGCCACTGTTTTCTGGTGTGGCTGCTTTGTTCTGGTACATTTCCTATAGGTATGTAATTTAGTAACTAAATATCAGGTGTGAAATACTGTTACATTAGTATGACTGATACAGACTAACACAATCCTATTCATTCCAAGGATAGCACATGGCCCCAAGCTGAGGCTCATATGATTTTATATTAAAAAGAAAATAAAACAATGAATGCAGCCTGTTTGCCAAAGTTCTTTCTGTTTCCCATTTCTATTGTCTCCAGGGACTAAGCACAAAACTATGCTGGAAGCTCGGAACGGAAGTGGAACCATAAAAGCGTTTCCCCGGGCAGGCGTAAAAGGCAAAGGACCTGTGAATAAAGGAAACACAGGCCTTCAGAACAAAACTTTTCACTGTGAAATATGTGATGTGCACGTAAACTCTGAGACACAACTGAAACAGGTACTCAGCCAGCTTGCAGAGTGAGAATCTTTGGCCATTCTTTATTTTCGTGGTAGTAAAGTACCAACACAGTCAGCACATGTCAATATAGCAGTTTGTGTCCAAATAGAACTTACAGATTTGTCCATTGTACTTGGCTGCCATGCTGTATGTTTTGTTTTGATTATGATTTTCCCTTGCAAGGAATACATCTTCTCAAAAGCTCTCAGTTATACATATTTTTTAAGAGTTATAGAAGGTGTGAGCTGCAGCACCTTACAACTGTCTTTAGACTGCTGGAATTGTTATGAGCTAATAAACTGTCATTTCATGTACTGCATGATATTTGCCTTGACAAAGATGTGAAGGTGGGTGCAGCCAGTACTTTCACAGAGCACTGAGTAACCCACTTAGAAATGTGGGATGGAAAGGATTTCTAATATTTTTATCAATGTTTTGCTCTAAATGAGAAGCATGACCTCTAAATTGCAATTACACGAAGTTATGTTCAGTCATTCTTCAGATGATCAAAGCTTTCTGAAAAACACTTAGTTTAATTCCAAATGCCTTTTGGAATTAAATAGTTGTTAAGGAATTGTACAAGAATGAAGATAAATTCAATAATGGATAATAGCAACACCCATTCTTCTAGTTTCAGGAAAAAATGTTCTGTGTCTTTTTATTGTGATAATTCTCTTGAAAATGAAAATCAAAGTAAAAATACAATTCTGAAACAGGTCTCTTACTTCTAATACTACAAGATAATATGTGTAGAAAGATCCTTATCATAGATCTTATGAAGGTGGTAATGGATTTTGTGCATTTTTTTCACTGTCACTTAGTTTGATATATAACCATCTCAGAAGGATCTCCAGGCACCTTGGGGATTTAAAGAATTTTGTGACCTTATATTCTTCCCAAATAGGGGATGCTTTACTAACTTATATTCTTTGAAAACTTTTAATCAGCAGTGGATTGAATTCGATGGGTGTTTTATAGAGTTAGAGAGGAGTTTTTCAAAGGCTTCTGTCTTTAACCTGACTCAAGTCCCACTGAAGTTAGAAAAGGTAGGAAAATATTTAACTGTACTGGAAACAGAGTTGAAGTAAGGACTGATGAAAATTACAGTCCCGTTATGGGGTGCACAAAGGATCCTTCAAATTGCAAGAGAGCCTATACATTATTGAATTAGTTAAAGTAATGCTGTTGTAAAGCAAAAGCCTTTAGTATTTGAGCAGTAATCTTGTGTAAAGCAGAACCTGAAGTGATCTGTTGTGGAACTATCACCCTTTGTTTTCCTTTTCCCCCCCTGAAATATATTTTAACAGCACATAAGCAGTAGAAGGCACAAAGACAGAGCTGCTGGGAAGCCACCTAAACCTAAATACAGCCCTTACAACAAACTCCAAAAGGGAACACATCCTCTAGGGGTAAGCCAATCACCTTTTTGTTTGACTTTTATTTTAATCCCAATGGGTAGGATTTTTAGAAAACATAAGTGGAAAAATGTTTAGAAGTAGAGTAATAGTGTAAACCATTGGAGTATGAAGTATATACAGCGGACGTCCAAAAAGGATTTTTTAATATACTTTAAGAGGTGTTTACTACAACCTGTGGACCCTTGCATTCGTGGCTACTCTGAATAACCTCAGAAAAGAATGTTGCAAAGGTCATTAGAGAACAAGAGACGGAAAAAACATCCAGATGTCAAACAGGATTTTTCCAGTTTTTGCCACTGACAATAGTGATGAAATAACTAAATAAAAGTCTATCAAATATAAACCATTCATTCTATCCTTATTTAGAGAATTGTTGAGATAACCAGTGAAACAATTAAAAAAATATGTTCCTTCTTTCATTCGACTGTTTCAGGATGGTTCTGGTCACATTTTCAACTGCCAGGATAAACTATCCAAAACACAATTCTTACTAGCTCTAAAAGCTGAGAAAAAGGTTTAGTTTTGAATAAAAAAGCTCTCTAAGATGCTGCCACTAGTTAAGAATCAGCTTATATTGTGAGTAGGATAGTGAAACATCTGACATTTATCTTCTCCATCAGTTAAACTGCAATAATGTTTTATCTGCTGCTTTGTAAGGGTTTATAGATGGTTCTGGCAGAGGGAGGATGTTGATTCATTGTCCTCATAGAGATTAGCACCTTATGCCTTGTCTATCTTCTCTGATGCAGGCAGAATATGGAGCTTCGTTGGTTTGTTTTTGTTTTTTTCCTTGAAAACCCATTTCTCTTTCCATTGAGTTAAAGCTCTTTTCTTGGCAACAGAAACTATGTCCTTGTTGGACCAACCCTCATGAGTGGCATGTTCATGCAGGATTCAGTTGAAAAATAAAGCAGTGCACCATTCTGGTAGATCTACTAATAGGGAAATTACCCCACAGGGTTTCTCAGTAATCCACAAGAAAAATCAAGGTCTCCAACACAAACTATACTGAAAGAAATAGAAAATATTTAATGAGGTAAGTAGGATATGGAATCAGGAAAGCCTTTCTGACAGGATTATTATTCCTTTAGGAAATTCATTATTTTCCAGGGAATAGAAGCAACTATTACATGGTTGTTGTTGTGCACAGTTCTTCACCAATTTATGTAATGGTGATTTCTGAGAACTCCAGCCAAGGTTCAAGACAAATAATAGCAGCGTGTCCTTTTCCTGCTCCCTCAATCCCAATTGCTCACAATATGCAGGTCAGGCTAGAGGGCATGAAAGAGGCAAAAGGGATTTAAGAAGGAGAGAACGAGCTAGCAATAAATGAACAGATATGTGTGGTAGAATCATGGCTTCAATAAGAAAGGAGAGACCAGGTCGCCATTTAGTCTCCTTGGTTTTGATTATAAAAACTGCTGGAATTGTTGTCACTTGAAGTGCAGAATGGCACAGCAACAAGCCAGAGATATTCTAATTTCACCTTTAATTTAATGTTCTTTGTTTACTTTTTCTTTACTCCCTCTTCCTAGCTGAAACCACAATGATCCCCATTAATTTTTCAAGTTATTTGTCCCTTAGTTTACTTCATTGGAGATGAAACAAATAATGGCTACTTTACTCTTAATGTTGACCTGTGAGTTAATTAGAGGTTAGAAATGAAGGTGCAGGGTACTGTATATGTTAAATATTAACAGTTTTGCAGCTACCTTGAAATCAGAATCATGTTAACTGAAAAGCTATCTAACTACATTAGAAGTACCTGATTCTTCCAAGAATGACAAGAAAGCCCTAACCTTTTAATAGAAACAGCCACAAGATCTTTGTTCTTCGTGACACAAAATGTATGAGCATCACCAAATTTGTCTATAGAAATTAAAAAAAGAACATGCTACATTTTCATAGCTTTTCTAGGCCAAAAACCTTCTTTTGCCATGTTTTCAATATCATTTGTACTTCTCTGTCTGTTCTAGATTTACATGCTTCTGAGATAGGAGCTTTGTAAATTCCCACAGTGATATTTCAGGGTTTAAAAAGTCTTATAGTGTTGAGATTTACTTGGTATTTCTTCAAGCCACAACTGTCCAGCATGTATAAAATACTGCACTGGAGAAAAAATGGTTATCAAGCATTTGATAGTCCAAACTTTCTGCAATAAATAGCTCTTACAAAAAATGTCCTTCACTTGGAGCTCTGGACCAAGAATTACTTTATACTCAGGGTTATTTTTTTTTAATTTTCCTCAAGTTTGTTTTAGGGAGTTTTATGTTTTGTTTTGAGATTCTGATTGGTTGGTTGGTTGGTTTTGGTTTTGAGTGGGGTTTTTTTTCTGTTCTAAATAAGGCTGTAAAAGGTATTTTTTTTTAAACTGTAAGGAGGGAGGAAAAAGCCGTATGTTCAACAGGGAAAGAAGACAGCTTGGATCAGCGAGCATAACACTGATCAAGGAAAAGATCAGATTATTGCTTTCATAGGCACCATGAGGAATTTTATATCTAGCATCTATTATATTCTTTGTTAAGAGAATTACAGAATTTGGTTTGATCTGAGTATTTCTCGCAGGGCTTTAAAGGACCTGGAAGCCAGCACTGTTGCCAATAGGTATTGGAAAAAGTAAAAATCCTCTGTCCATCTGGCCAGTAAAGAACTAACAGACCTTTTGGAATATGATGATAGTGTAATGATGAAACTCAGTGGTGGTTCATGCCTGGGTTCTCCCCTCCTTACTTTCTGATGATTCACTCACTAGGGTTCTGTTGAGTTAAAAATGTCAGAGTAATATTGTACAAGTTAATTACTTGAAAAATCCCTTTTAAGTCAAGGATGAGAAATTGTGTTTCCTTGCAAGTAAGAAGAGTCCATACTTACACTGAAATGTAGCACAGTGTGGTACATATATTCACATTCTGTAAATTCAATGCCACATATTCAGGTTTATGCCCTTTGCAAGAAGCCTCAGGTCAGGTGAGGACACAGACCCACCAGAAGTCCATCAGAGACCATTGGAACTTTTCTTTGTCAGTAAATGAAGTTTCTAATCTTGTCTCAGAGTTATAAAAACAGGACTGCAAAGGAATTCAGGCTCCTGGCATCCCATTAGAAACTTGAAATCCCACTGAAAACTGCAGAAATCTACAGATACTACTCTGATGGTCATTTGTGTGCATCCCAAATGTAAATTCTCTTAAATATTACTGGACCTCTTGGGAGCATTTTCAGTCTTGGAAAAACTTCAGGGTTTGGTTTGTTTTCCTTTTTTAGGAAACCCTAAATGAGGGGTTTTCTTATTTGCATTTGGTAGTCCACAAGATTTAAAATCATGTCATGATTTAAAATGTGTTTTAAGAAGGAACATCGGTGACAGGAACAGAAATATCATAGTTTGGCAGAATACTGCATTAAAATATCTGCCACCTTTTCACAATCCTAGTAAGAATGAACACTATCTTAGTGGAAAACAGTTGAAGGCATTGAAGACACAGCAAGATTACATAGGGCAGCACCCATTTAAACACATGAAACATGAGAGATTTTCATAACCCAGGAAAGATATGATTAGTTTATTTGTTTGTTATTAGAAGCAGGACCTAATGAAGAGGAGCTATATGAAGATCTTAATTTTGAGTAGAACTCTCATCCTAATGATTAAAACAAAAGTATCTTCTTAGTCAGACCAGGGAATAATATATGTTTTCATTCTTCTCTGGTCTCTATCATAGAGCTGCCAGATGGAGGTCTATTAATTTATGTCTAATTTTTCCTTGTTTAATTGTTGCAGGGTACATGCAGCTTCACTTTGGTTCAGATTTCCCCAGTCCCGTTTTAGATTTGCTTTGACTTCCAATCTCATATTAAATTATGAGTGTCAGCAATAAGGTGTGAACACTGGAACTCTGTCCCCAACCAAATCCTTGTACCCTTGTCCAGTGGGCGAGGTCATATCACCTGTTACAAGTCTGTAGCTGCTAGTCAGTAGCCACCACAAAGCCTCTCTTGCTTGGTTTTGCACATATAATCTTTAAGTCAAGCTCTCTCTTGTGTAGCTAACATGAACAAATTATGTCTCTCTGTTTGTTTGTTTGTTTTCTCTTCTTCCCCACAGGTAAAATTAGTATTTTCAAAGGAGCCTTCAAAGCCGATGGCCCCACGAATCTTACCAAATCCGCTGGCAGCTGCAGCAGCAGCTGCTGCTGTGGCTGTGAATTCCCCCTTCAGTCTTCGCACAGCCCCAGCAGCCACCCTTTTCCAGACTTCTGCACTTCCTCCAGCACTCCTACGACCAGCTCCTGGGCCTATACGGACCACCCACACTCCTGTGCTGTTCGCTCCTTACTGAACTCCAAACAGGAATTAATTGTACTGCAATAATTTTTCAAATCAAAACAAACAAAAAAATGAAAATCAAGAACATTGAACTATGCAGTGTTTATTTATAGTTTAAAGTGTATATGAAGAGCCAGAACTTTTGATAGAGAACTGAACAAATCGTGAAAGGGGGAATGGGCAGTATTTTCTCCAGATGAGAACATTCCTCTTGAGCATTGATCGTTTTAGAACTGATCTCCAGCATTGACTTGTAGTGACATATAAAACTTATAAAGCCTTTTGACTGTGCATTTTGGCACGTATTTCCCTGCAATGTCTTTCCTGCTTTATGAAACAACTTACAAATTTGTCTAAAGGGCATTAACTGGTTCCAATATATATAAAATACTTTATTCTGTAGATAAAAGAAGAAGGAAAAAAAAAGAAACACTGTGAATAGTAGTACCCTTACCAATCCTCCTGCCAAATCAGCAGTTACTGGGTATTTATCTGAACAAAAGTAGATACAATAGATGTCTTGTTAAACAGTAGTATTGTGTCTCTATCTATGCCACTAGGTTTCTAACTGAGTTGCAAAAGATAAAATGAGCAAAATTATGTCACTTTGGTAAGTAGTCAAAAATTATTACAATAATGTGGAGCTGTTCCTGGTGAGCAAAGTTTTCCTCACTCACAGAAGAATGGGCATGAAAATAATCTAGGTTAGGACAAAGAAAGTGATAAAGATGATTTAGTGGGGGAAAATAATTCAGATACTGTACACAGAATGGGTCAAACATTTATTTGAGAATGTATGTGTACACTGTGTGTTTATTCCAAAAGTGTAATACATACAGGATAGATCAATGTTTAAGACATGACAGTGGACAACAAAAAATATGCTCTTGTCATGAAACAGGCCTGACACTCCAGTGTTCAGCAGAGGGAAAACACAAATCGGTTACACAGAATCATAACTGACAAATGGAAAACAGGAGAGAAATCCTGGTCTCATTTAAGTCAGTTTAAAGTTCCTTCTGACTGCAGTGTAGCCAGAATTTCATCCCAAGAATGGCACATATTCATTTTATATCATACCAGTGGGAGTGTCTGTAGCTACAGGTAATATTTTTTGCAATAGGCTTAGTCTCAGAAACAGTCTTACTCTCTTGTTTTATTTCCTACTGATGTGATATAAAATGTCTTAATATACCTATAAAATGTAAACAGTGACACATGAGATACATATTACGAGATAACTGCACATCATGGGTTTGGAACAAATACAACTTCTAGGATCTGAAGGGACCCTTGAATTCTGTAGCTGACCATTTTGTACGGACAGCTTAAAGCCTTATATATTTACTGTGAGGCTTAAAGGGGTTGACTGTGTCCCTTTAAAGTAAGATTTATCAGGGGTATATATAGATATATTGTATATATGTTAGAGTAAGAAAAATAACTTATAAACAGAAAATCTACTATATAAAATAATTATATAACCATTGATTTCACGTGTGGGTCATTAAGTGGTAAGTAACAAACAACAGTGAAAAAAATAGACTTCTTGAATCTGATCCTTGCTGCCTGCTTTTTCCCATAGGGAGCTGAAAAGTATCTATTAATAATATGGAGTGCGCTGCTGAGTCACGTGCAACCACTCTGATGTGTAGCTAAGTGAAATGCCTACCATACATTTAGGCAGAATAAAATTTAAAAGCATAATTTAAGTTTAGATGGGGAAATTATTTGAAAGATTTTATTAAAAGGCAGTAATGCAAAATATTGACCATGTGGTTGCTGTATAATGCTGCCTGTGGTTAATGCAGACAGGTGGGAGATACAGAGAATGGAAATATGCAGCACTTTTGACTTGCAGTTCATCAGTGAGCCTTCCATATACATTCATATTTGCCATTTTTTAAACCTCTCCGCATTTAGATTTTATAAAAAATATATAAAGAGAGAGAAAGAAGAGGTTCCATGGATATCTGTGTCCAAAGAATTCCAAAGAGATGCATTTATTTATCTAGAAGTACTAAAATAAGTTCTATATTATGTATTTGTATTTCATCCAGTTTATTTGCAAACGTTCGTGCCTTGAAATGAAATGAGCTTTTGTTTATATTTAATTCACACCTCTGTAGCCATGAAAAAGACATGATGGTGATTCCAGGGCTGATTACCAGCTGGGTTGCTTTCGCCTAACTTTCAAAACAACAGTATGAGTAAGTTTCTGAAGCCAAGTTTAGACATCTAAATAACTAGGGGCTGACATTTAAAAGGGCTCTCTACTCTACAGCTCCCAGTAAAGAGGCAGTAAATAAACCAGCCTTCAAAACCTGCTCCTCGCACTCAATTTAGAAAATGTTTCATTTTATTTGGGTACATGAGATAGTAAGATTCAGTGGACTTGGTCCTTTAAGCCTGCTTTCAACCTTCCATCTGTTTGCAGAAGCTGTTGTGCCATTGCCAGCTCCGTTCCGATTCCTCCTTGAAAAGAGCAGCAGCTTTCAAGCTGTGCTCCATGAACCACCATTTGTTTCCAGAATCTTTTGTAAGAGCCTGTGTAAGATCTTGCTAAAGGAGCAGAGGGGTACTCACATTTTGGGAAGGTAGAAGATCTGGGCAGGCTATCTTTTCCCCATGAGGAAGCATGCAGATGGGAAAATGGGAGATAGACAAATATCCTGAAGGCTCTTATGCACAGCCTTCTGGTGCATGGACACCTGCTGTACATCCTGACATGTTGTTGTGATGCCATCAAAATCAACAGGCTGATCCTTGCCAAAACATGGCCTGTGGCATGTATGGAGGCACAGTACTAAGGGCAGAGTTCATACAAATTTTGCTAGAAATAAAAGAGTGTCATTCCAACTACTTACATCAGCTAATTTGCAATGACACCTTCCGTATTCTTGGACCTCTTTTGTCACAGTGCTCTATGGAACAAGTTTTTGTTCACACAAGTCTCTTTTAAAGTTCAGCTGTAAACAACAAACTCAATTCTTTTTATGTCTCTTACTCACTACCTAATAAAGGATAAAGCCTAAATGTTAGAATGTATAGTGGATTTTCTGTGCCTTGCTGCTCCACCCCCCTCTCGGTCAGTAACAAGCCAACGTACCCAGAACATCAGCAAAACAGTTCTATTTTATATATCTCTGTCACAGATTCTATATATCTCTGGCACAGCAATCTGATGGGGCAAAGAGAACTTCTGGTCAAGGGTATGTCCACAGCAGATGACAGAGGAGGTAGCAAACAGAAGACACTTTACACCTACTTGTCTATACATCCAGTGTGGAGAGCACTATAAAACAAAAAGATGCCATCATATTTCATATTACCGTAGCATGCCAGGGCCAAGAGGAAGCCTAAAGCACAAGGAAGCAGATCATTTCATCGAAGATGCAGTCACTCACTGGAATGAGAGTGTGAAATCAGCCTGCAGGGAAGTGGCTGGGGAATGAACTCAAATAAAACAGGTTCAGGGATGTTTTCTTAAAAGTTCTATTTAAAGTGTTAAAGAATAACTATTCTGCTCTGACCCTAAGAGATGGTATTTTTGTGGGAGGTATATATATATATTTATATTTTTATGCTATCTGCATTTTTCCAACTATCTATGGCTTGAAACCTTTGTTCTGAAGGATCGTCATTGCTCTGAACCATGAAATTAGTTACCTTCTTGAAAACTGCTGTAAAAGCTGATGTGAGAGGTTAGTAAGCAAATGCTGTAGATATGATGATCTAAAATGAAAAAAAAAAGACTGACCATGTCAAGAAATATTGTATTTGAAAAGTATACATCTTTATTTTAAGATAAATTATATAGAATTAAGAATAGCTAAATAAAGTTAATATAACTAGAAGAATTACATCTGTTATTTTAGTACTGAAATTTGACAATTGGCTCTATATTTTAAAAGTTTGAAAGATTTCCTAGATGTCAAATCAATGCAAGGATGCTGTTGGTAAATTTAATGTCTCACTTCATTATCTTCCATTTACATCAGGAATACCATAACCTGCCTTTAGTCACTTCTATTCTAATTGTGAAAGATACAATACAGTATTGGCCCTATATTCCCTGAAAAGTGAAATCATGCTGCTTAGGAGCCCCTGCTTCTGCCTTTTGCTCCCAGTAAACACATAGCTTTTAGAGTCTCTTCAAAGCACCTTGGGGAATTTCTAACTCGATATCATTTTTTACCAAAAATAAACATTTTATGAACATTAAACCAACACTGGGGAGCAAGACGTAATAAGGTTTTCACAATTGCAACATTCTTTTGGGTAAATATGAAGCATAGACACTCAAATTGTTTGGTTGCACAAATCTCTTTGAAAATATGTGAAGTCAGAACCTAGACCACTTTATAAGTGTCCTGGTTTGGGGGTTAACTCACAGCAATAAGAAATCTGTTCTTTTTACTAACAGGTATCAGAATTTTCATTTCTAAAACTGACTTCAGCATAGTTCAGGCTTCAAGACTCTAAGCTCCCAAAGCTCCCAAGAAAATAAGAGTGAGCTTCCTGTTTATGAAGATGCATATGAAAATGTGATCCTATGCTATGTAAAATATTAAGTATTTTTTTGACATCACATCTTCTCCTGTTCTCGTTGTTTATCTGTAAGTTAACCTTCAGTGCCAATGATTTAGACAAAAGCTTCTGTGTTGCAATTCAGTATGTGACTAAAAGAAACAGTAATACTGATAAATCCTATCTTAAACTAGTTGAAATCTCAAACACACAGTGAAGGGTTTAGCCAAGGACAAGAGTTTTATGGCCTCTCACTTCTACAGGTTTATTAAAATTCAGGACCATTTGGGAGTGAATGTAACTATCTAGAGGATAGTTATTACATAGCCTGACCTGAAATGTCAGCAGTTGAAAGAGTCTGTGCTCCAGACTGAAATTAACAATGGTATGAAAACCATAATGCTCTTAACTTTGGGACTACTGATAGCAGCTGCAAAAATCTTTGATTGCGATAGAGGCCATTTTTTGCTCTTAGTGGATGAGGCCTTTTGCAGTCATGCTGTGTACTGCAATTAGGTGTCATTCAACTCTGATTCAGTATTGATACTTTGATAATGAAACTTGGCTGAGTGTGAAACATGATTAGTGGCTGCCTGGTTCGTGTGGTCAGCTTCATGCTGGGATGATTCTTGGGTGGTGAAATAAGAATTGAAAGAGTCAATGTAAAGAAATTGGCACACTGATTTGACCCTTTTTCCTTGTGCAATGTTCTTAAATGGAACTTCTGAGGTACGAACAAGCTGGGACATTGAAGAGTTCTTGGATAAAAAAGTAGGGACCTTGAAGATCATGAGATCTTAACTTTAAATTAAGTTTGATGAGAAAGAAGACGTTCTTTGGATTAGATACCACAGTGACATTGTAGCAATGGTCTTCACACTAGGCACACTGTCAATACACTGACATTTTTCCTGTTCGCAGCAGAAATCGAGGAATTGACACCCATGATTAGAACCATGTACAGTTAATAATATTCATTGCATAGGTATTGGACACTCAATTGAAGGACACAATAATTTTCCTTGGGACTCTCTATCTTCAGATATGTTCGTACCAGCCAAGATATCACTAGCATTTTGTCAACACCTGGGTCTCCAGAAAAGATTTCCATGCTTTTTATATTTTTTTATTACAATTTGATTTTTCTTCTGTGTTTCTTTATTAATTGTCTCATCTCTCATATGAATGAACAGAATCCATAAAATTAAATACACATTTAAGAAGTATGTAATCATCAATGCCCCTGTTGGACCGTTTGATCAGAGTCAATAAATTGAATAAAGAATTTAAAGCAGTAGAGTCACTGTAATAGTAAAATGTTGTGAAGAGAGAATATGTATACTACAGTGCTCTTTACCTAATCTAGAGTTTTATGACACAGTCAGTCTTTCATACTTTCCTGAAATAATCATCTTCTGGAATTCTTCAAAGGTTTAATCAAATTTAAATGTTATTTCTCATGTTCAGTAAAAACATCTATGTATTTCTGAGTGCAAAGGCAATATAAAATGGGATAAAACCCAGAAACCATTTTCTCACTACAAATGCCTGCAGCATTTGTTAACAATGTCAGCCCTTTCTCTACTTGTGGCTCATGGTTGGCATTTACCATGGGAACTGTTCTCATTGACACATGTATCAGGTGAAAACTGTCAGCTCAAAACACAATCTGTCAAGTGCAGACATTCGTTTGGGGCCCAACAAAGTGGGAGATGAGAGAAGACAGGCAAAGCTATGTCTTTGGAACAGCCTGGTAGAACTCTCTCAAAACTGTCTGGTGGCTCACTGGGGAGAGGCAGAGGTTCTTAATGTGGTCATTCTGTTGTAGTTATAACACAGAGGATGTAAATTTGAAAAGAGTCTTGCTTTGAGGATTTCTAATGAGTTTCAGTGTGGAGGATGATCCCCCCCTCTACCCACCAAAAAGTATAATCTTTCCTTCAGACATATTTTCAGTGTAGACTTGCCATGGTATTATTGCCAGTCAAACTGCTGGCTGAATCTGATTTGTCCATTGCATGTCAGTTTTGGTACCCAGAAAGAGAACCCAGGAATTAAAAATGAAAATGTAATGAGCCTCAAGTTGGGTCACTTTTTTTTTCTTCCTGCAGTTGCTCAAGTCTTACCAGTTTGCTGAAATCTAGGTGTCAATCAAAGAGAAAATGCTAGTTTCTTTCTTCTTCTACTACTGCTTTTATAGTTTTAGAAAGGAGATGGAAACTGCTGTAGCTCTTCATCCAATGACTCACGTTAGAGCCACCATGAAGTCAAACAAATGCCTGCACATGTGTTGCCTCTCTGCCTACACACAGATTTACTTCCCTCCAAACCTTCTGCTAAATCACATTTTGTGATTCCCTCAGCAGCATGGGACACTGCAAGGAGCATTTAAGAGGAAAAGAAAAACCAAAACACCCACTTATGGTCTGTATAATATGGGTGTATAATACACCACCCCTTTATCCCTTCAGTGGCATAATTGAACCATGTGGCTGGAGTCGTGCATTAAGCCCCTCATTACAGTATTGGCTGCTTTAAATGGTGAGTACTGAAGCCAATTTTGTTGGCTGTGCTATAATTAAGCCTTCTCCCTAACTGTGTAAAGTTCTCTGTTCTCCACTGGGCTATTTTTCATGTGAAATGAATTTTTGGAATTAAACCTAGAGGATTTTTCACCTCCTTATACTGCTGTGAAAATCGGTAGGGGAAAAAAAGGTAAATTAGCCTTTCATGTTTTACTGATACCTACGTTCCATCTGACTGTCAGGAACTTCATTGTGGCAGTAAATACTTCAGAAACTCTTCAGTTTTGCTCTTTGAGACAGGATGCAATGGATCACTATCCCATGCAATAGATATTTAATCCACAGCAGTATACAAATCATCTAGTCTATGCCACCAAGTCATTAAACTCACTAAATTTGGATTAAAAGCCTCAAAATGTACCAGGACTAAGTGAAAGCACTGGAGATAAACATCACACACATTTCATGATGTGGTGTCAAAGAACTTTCAGGAGAGCGTCCAGGTTAGGCCAACAGCAAGTGCAAGAGAGGGTAATGGTTCTAGAAATTAAATGTAGGGAGGTTCTTTCTGAACCCAAGTGTGAGAGCAAGTTTAACCCTGCCCAATACTCTGCAGCTACTGAGAGCTGCAGAAGTTTGTTGGTATCCTTGAACAATGCTCTTCCAGCTATGGACAACTTCCAACATTGCAGTAAAAGATTTCAAACCTGAGACCAACTTATTTAGTAGGATAATGAAATATTCTTCCTAATCCTTACAGATAACAAGCAGAAACCCTTCTTTAGTAAGTCAAGGCACAGTTAAATTACTGGGTACTAATTTACTGTCAGTAGTACCATCCAGTACTGATGCTTTTACAAAAACTGGCCCTGATCCATTCCCACTTCAAAAACACTATAAATTTAGATGACATTTTTATAAGTCCAAGAGTAAAATTTCATGGTCTGGTAGTTTGTAATAGTAGTTTTGACTGACAAATCATCCATATAATATCTCTAGTTAAAAAAAGGGTGGAGAGAGGTGACTGGGGCAATTATACCTTACTATTTAAAACACCTGATAGCTGCCTGAGGGCTTTTTAAAGGTCAGAGTTATCAACCACGTGGAAAAGGTAGTGGGCTAGAAGAAAACTGAGTCTTCTCAAAGGTAAGTTAAGTGAAACAAAACTATCAAAATTTTAGTAATTTCTTCATTAGGTAAGTGTAGGTTAATTGTTCCAGATTTGCTTAGGTAGTTGAGACTGTGGTCCATAAAAGTTATTAAATTGGTAGTATGACAAATAATTTTGAAAGAAACTGACTGAAGTCTGCATGGCTTATAGTGTAAGGAGAATTGTTAGGCCGGGGAGAGAAAGTAGAAGGCAGTTTTAAGTTGCATCTGGCTTCACTGGTGATTTTGCACATAGAAAAAAGGCATGTGCTCTTGAAATTCTTTGATAACACACATTAGGAGCTATCATCAATCAAGAAAGGAACATGATATTTTCCACAAAGAATAGAACAACCTTGAGAACTGATATAGTAAAAAAGGAGCTGTAACTCAGTAGGAAAGAAAGGGACAATCATGTATTTAGAATCTAATAGCAACTAGCTCTAAGAACTCAGTAGCTGTAAACAAGTGAAGAGCACAATGTACAGGTATTACCATTTGTGGCAATAAGTTGCAAATTTGATACAGCTGTTAAAAATAAAATCAAAAAAGTTAATTGAGGTATATTCTGCATTATACCACCACAGAATAAAAACTTTTTATTTTAACAACTTCACTGATTCATAGTAAAAAGTAATTAACTCTTTTCAGAAAATATATGATGGATGAGAAAGTAATAGAATAAAATTTATATGGTTAGAATAAGGATGGAAGGTCGAGCAAGAAGGGAATCCAATTGCTCCCTCTACAATGGGATGGCAATGGTGGTAGCCATCAGGAAAAAGAGAAAGCTGTTCAAGGTAAGATCTTCAAGCATAAATACTTGAATTGATATCTGTCAACTCACCAGTGAAAATTCTCTGGAAATTAGAAGATACTCATAAGTGTTAAAACACAGAAAAGGTGTCAAGCAGGCAAAAATTGAGGTGCTCCTCAGGGTGGCTCTCTCTTGGTTATGAATGAGGTTTGGTGCCACATTTGCTGTGGCAGCAGCTAACTGGGCACAGTGGGCTAGTCTACAGGTCTGTCCGTTTTTTCTTTGAACATACTTTAGCGTGTTGCTCAAAAATATGTTAGTGACTTTACTCATGACTTGATAAGTCAGGAAACAGATTATATTAAGTAGGGGGTTGACGTGTCATAGGAAAAAGACTTCTGAATCTTGCCCAGGGTCTATTTCACCTATGTGAAATTATTCACATAATAATAGTAAGAAAATTGTTCCAAGTCTGAACATATGTACATATGTTTGGTGGTGGCTTTCTGGTCACTGCCTATCAGCTAGAAGAGTATGTCACATTCTGATATAGGATTCAGTATCATTTTCCTAGATAATCTCATGTCAAAATACATCTGTCACAATCATAGCTAAGCGTAGTTCACGCCTCTAAAAAATCAGACAGATAAGTGAAAATATTTAACAGTGCTGAAAGCAAAATATATGCCTCTAGTTTGTTTAATTCATGAAAACATGGCGAGTTTAGCAGCTGTTTAAGACTTTGTGGGGTTTTTTTATTTTGGGCAACAACTGACTTGGGACTTGAGGGCAGAGCATGCCACAGGGAGACAGACACCTGTGACCAAGTCCCTGCAACAGAATAAGGTGGTGAAGTCAAAATGCAAGGCCTCTTAGCTCTTCCCTCATTTCAGACTCTTTACTGAGGTTGCTGAATCCTGTGAATTGTGTTCCTCAGTGTATGAGTGCCTACATGTTGTATGACTGTACTAGGTGGGTAAGAAGCCATTCAGTTAAGCTGTGGAGTTCCAAAGCTCAACAATAAAATATAGCCCTTATTGAAGTTACTGCACTAGTCTGTGATGTCCGATTCTTAGCGCTCAGTTCAGGCTTTAGCTAATTATTAGGTAAATAAATTGCCACTTGACACCTGCCTGTCTTAACTTTCTCAAACTTTCCTCTGCCAAGATGTCACAGATTTGCACCTTTCAAGGAGGAACTGGATATAAATGTCATGCTTTGGCACACTCCAAATACATTTTTACTCTCCACTCAATCCTGTATTTTGCAATTAACCAAAAAAACCCCCAAAAAAACAACAACAACCTCTCCCACCAGAAACCTATGAGTCAAAGTTCACCAGTATGTTCAGTATGTCACTAGTTGATTTAGAATATTCTTCTGAATGAAATATGTTCAAAATATTTTACAGAACTGAAAGCTTTGTGTGACTGCAGCACAAAAACATAATCCAAAATGTTTTGGCTAAAAAAGGGAAGCCTTCTGTTTTCCTTACAACTGATGCCAAACCAATTTTAATTTCTGACTTCTTAATTAATGCTAAATACAATTTAGACTGAGTTTCTCATAAAAAAATATTGCAGCATTGGTAGATTTGCAGTTATTTAGTCAACTGTTTTATCTTTAATTTGAATATCTTAAATATAAGAACAGTTAAAATCAAAGTCTTCATAGATTATGCCATCTGTTAATGGAAATCTATATTTCAGAGCTATGCAGAGCATGATTAATAAATTGGCCATTTTATAGCTTGGCCATTTTTTATTTATTTTTGCTGTATTGGTGTCTAAAGCTTCTCTGTGGTCATAAAATAACAATTTCATTTTATGGCAGAAGACAAGTCTTAAAAATTATTTTCATTACATCCCAGCATAGACTGAGAAGCTTTTGCAATTTTTCATGAGAAAGAAAAAGACTGGCCATCTGAGATATGAGATTCAAGTTCATTTGATGTTATCTGGAAACCTGAGCTTGTGTTAGGACCATGGTAAAGCTGTTAGGCACTAAAGCAGTTCCCCAGCCTCTGGTTTATTGGTAGGTGAGTTGATTCCTTCATTACTATACACAGTAGTGTAGATTGGTATGCCTCTACCATTACCTGTCACTAAATGTAGATTTAGAGCTGTTCTCTATGAAAAGGATGAGGAGATTTGTGCACTGCAAGTGCTTGTTTTCCCCACAGACTGCAAAGGAAGCACTAGATGATAAATGAGAGGTAGATATCTGTGCTATGACTGTGAAATTGATAAAAAAGTTAAGCAAATATTGTATGTCCTAAATTAATCCTGTGTAAGCAAGTTGTTCTTTCGTTCAGGGTGGGAGACAACCAAGGTGAAGTCCAGGATATGGTAGAGCACAGTGATGGAGCTGAGTCTTCCATATGCAAGATGAGTGTGAAAAACCCCAAATATCCTTGTTAGTAGTTTTAGTTTCAGTCTTAAATGTGATGATTTTTTTTTGCAATAAAGGTTTTATTGCATAAGCACATTAATGTAAGTTTTGAATTAGGGTTTTTTTTTAATTTTTGGTGGTGTTTTTGAGGTGTGGGGGGGTTTTATTGTTTTATTTTGGTTTGTTTCAGTTTTTTTAATTTTAAGCAGAAATTTCAGTGTCAAAAACTCTCCAGGGACCCACTCTGTTTTAGCAAGGGCAAGAAGACTGGGCTGTTCCACAGGGCCGGAGGTGTTGGGAGCCAAGGGTGGCAGCAAGGCAGCCAGACAAGGGCTCCCCAGCAAGGGGCTGGTCCCACAGCAAGGTAAGCAGAGAGGTCTGGTAACAGTGACTAAGTCAGGTGAGAGTTCAGGACTATCCAGGCCAGTCTGTAGTGATAAGGCAGTGCCAGCCAGGATGAAGAAGGTGCAGTGCCAGGCACACCTACAGTGCACCTTGGGCATCCTCCGAGGGATAAATGCAGCTCCCAAGGCAAGGTGTCCCAACCAAGACCAAGTGTCTCTCTCAGCTCCTTCTCTCACCTTAGCTGTTCTTGAACAGTCTGCTCATGGTCATGCTGTGTCAAAGCAGTCTAGCCAGCTTACTCTTGGGAAGTGGAAGTAGTATCCTTGGGATACTACCGAATAGTAGTATCTACTTGGGATAGGTATCCTTGGGAAGAGGAGATTGTCAGGGCCCTGTGTGACTATGTTACCACATACTTTGTAAAGAGTAGAAGTGATTATTTTGACTCTAGAAATTACAGACTAAAAGGGAGTCAAGGGGCAGGAAAAGAAATGGAGACACTGAGCTTTACATACAATCACAAAGAATAATAGAGCAAAGGTAGTTGAGTACTTTTTCCCCTAACCAGCATTTCAGTGAAACACCAATATTTGCAGCGTGCAATCATCAGGCTAAATTAAAGAAGCAGAAGACTGCAGCAAATGTAGAAGTTTGTTGAAGACAGTAGGAGGAAATCTTAAGTAAAAGTTATATTTGGCTTATAAAGGTTTTCTGAGGAGAGTGTTATGTGTTCCTTACTGCCAAAACCACTGAGTCCCTTCTAAGTAAGAGAGTTTATCCTACCTGTTAGCATCTCAGAAATTTCCTGATTTGAGAAACCACAATTGTCTGAAACTTTATCAGATGTGTTTACTTTCATTGCACAGAGCTGTAGGATAGAAATAGTAAGTTTTCACATATTGTAGGGAGCTTTTGCAGTCTTTTCTGAAGGCTGAGGCTGTTTGATTTGAAAGTTCAGAGCTAGACTCTTAGTTATTACAAATAAGCATAGCCTCATTATTTTTCTAGGCCTACAGCAATTTTTGATGCCTGAGATCTGGCACATAGTTTGGAACAAAAGTGTTATTTTTAAATCATAATCAGAGATATGACCCCTGTTAAAAATGTGGTCATATTCCACTGTAAATATCCCCAGTGTTATCAGAGACAGTAATTGTGAAATTTTCTGAGAACTGCTGTTTCCACTTTTCTCTACTTTAACATCAAGCTCCTATAGATTAAATAGTTTGCTCATGCAAAAACCTTTTATTTTCAAAACTATGTAGTTGTTGACAGTTTTGTGTAATTCTGAAGGAATGATAATGGCTTAATACCATTTTATAGAATCAGGATGTACCAATTATCTTGAGTTTTTGCTTGGGTGAGGTGTGGTGGATGGAATTTTACTTATCCAGAGCCACCTGGACACTACAAGCCTAAATATCTTCATGTGACCAAAGCACAAACTTGTGTGTCCCAATACTGTTTTGATAGTATGAACATTCTCTTGTAGCTATTAAAGAGCTGAATTGCTGGGCCAGTGTGTTCTTATCTTCACCTTGTTCCAGTCTGTTACACTTTGGGATGGGCTATGGTGGAGAAATCCTAGTCTGGTAAAGGCAGCATGCAGCTCCAGCTTTGTATGTTGACTGTTCCTGGTGCTGGAGAATTTCTCAAGGTTGTTCTGCTACTAAAAATGGGCTCTGAGTAAGTGCTGTGGAGAATAAGTTCCTATTTAGTGGTGAAACTCTCATTAAACTGGTGAGTAACCACCAGTTACTGGGCTTAACTAATACGCTGACTAACATGCTCAGCCCAATGTAAGTATTAAAATACTTCCATTTGGTAGCATTGCCCAAATACTATTTCCCATACAAATTACAAGGGAAGAAAATGTTCATGTTCACAGTCACATATCTCCCTGTCCACTGGAGAGTTTATCCCAGTTTTCTGACTGCCCCTACCACTCCCCACCATCTTCCTAAGCCAGATTTTCCTGTCTTGTGTCCTTTTCTTCCTTTATCCTCTCCCAAAATCACAGAGGTAGAGTCCATGCTGGTGACAACACTGCTTAGGATAAATTTCTTTGCTGATATTGTCCTGGAAAACATTCAAGCCAGTAGGAGGAAAAATTTCTTTGTGGGATAGACGATGTTTATTAGGAGCCTGCCCAAAGAAAAGTGGCAAAAAATGCAGTTATCTCTGCTCCTAGCAAGATGTCATTTGGGATACCCTTATTGATTCCCAAGAGAGACACTAGGTTGTAAAATCTGTGAGTGTTAGAAGGTGCTGAGTTAGTCAGCCTATGGATGGCTTCTTCCTGCTTTGACTTTGGTGTTTTACACTGTATTGAGCTTAAATTTCTCTTAATTAGCATTCTGAAATCTGGAAAAGCATTAGGCATAGATTAGCATAAAACCAGGCATCTACACTGCCAATACACTTGTTATGGCCAGGATTCCTTGCAGGAGGGAATGCACGCACTGGTACCATTCAAATATTTGCTGAGCTAGATAAAAGCAATTTTGTGGATCAAAGATGTTTGATTAATGGTTGCCAAAGTTCTGCTCAAATCTCCTCTTAAGTATTTAGCTTCTTTTTTGGATCCCACTATTATGGCCTAGCTTCTAAAATCTCCAGAGGCTTTGACAGCGTTATATGTTCTTCTCTACAAGTACTGTTAGAGAGCAGAGGGGGTGACCAGAGTGTCAAAGATCACAGATCTTCTTCCCAGGGGTGTTCAAAAGTGAGCCTAGAGGGACTGACACGTGTGGATGTGTAATTCATCTGTGTGTGTGTGCACAGCGACAGAGAAAATATTGGGGAACTCTTGCTTTTGTCCCACTTGGCTCACAAATCACTAAACTCTTGGCAACATGGAGATTTAAAACACAGATAAGCAGGGTGCTAAATGTTTTAATATGGATTAAATAAACTAGTGAAAGTGCATGTATACTGGCTGTGGAAAGTTATTCTTATTTCCTCATTTATTTAAAAGCACATGCTTCTGCCCAATACTGACCTATCCTAAGCACATCAGACATTGGTGGTGATCTCCCTGGAATTAATATATTTCCTTAGCTTCCTTTCCCCATTATTTATTTTTCTCTGTTCATTCTATGTTCCCTGGTTTAGCTGTGTTACTAGAAACTTGCCTAGTTCCACTTGTTTCTGCAAACTACGATTAGTCCATCACTAAAAACATGCCAGCACTTGGTGAAACATTGGAAAAGAGAAAAGTATTTGGATATGTAGTCAGGTATTTGGTCTGTAGACCAGCCATGTTTTTCTTCTTTCAAGTGCTGATGTGCAATTTGTAAGGTGTAAGGGTAGTTTTGAGATAAACATGTAGTAGCTAGTCACTTAGAGAGATTAGAACCTGCTATTGCCCTAATCATCTTAGTAACAGGTGTCTCAGACTACTGCAGTGGTTTTCACAGCAGATGTACAAGGCAGCACAACTGCTGTAATCCCTTAAGATTTTGAAAACTGAAATGTAGGTTCCAACAGGCATCACATACTTACACTTTCCCCCCATACGTGCATAATAACTGCAAACTAAAATCCCTCTTCAACTGCCACTTAATTCTAAAGATGTCAAAGGCCAATCTATGCTGTAGTTGCCAATATTCAACCATGAAATCATAGAATAACTTAGTTGGGATCATTGGAGGTCATCAAGTCCAAATCAAAGGAAGGCTGTCTTCAAAGTTAGGTCAGGTTGTCTGGAGCTTTGTCCAGCTGAGTTTTAAAAATCTCCAGCATTGGAAAGTCCACAGCATCTCTAGGCAACCTGGTTCAGAGCTTAACCATTGTGAGATTTTTGGGGTTTTTTTCCCTTAAGATTATTTAAAAGACCTTACAGTCAGTATATACTGCCTCTTGATATTTTACTATGCACTTCTGAAAAGAGTACCTTGTCTCTATGTAGCCAGTACTCAGCACCCCCTCATTAGGCTTTTCTACTGGCCAAGCAAATTTGCAAATTCTCTTGTGTGTCACGCTTTCTACACTCTACACCAAAATCCAAAATATGGTATGCCTGTATTTTTAACAGGGATGAAACATCCCACATATGGCCACACAAGCAGCAAATAAAGGAGAAAAATCACTTCCCTAGATCTTTTCTCTTGTCAGTGACCAGCTCTGGTTCTTGTAATGGTGCACCGATGACTTATATTTAACTTGATGTTCACTGGGACCTCAAATACTTTCACAAAACTATTTCCTAGTCAATTTTCCCCAAACTCATACTGGTGCAGGGGTTATTATATCTTGGGTTTTATATCTTCATACCTGCATGACTTTATATTTGGTTTCGTTGGACTTCATGAGGTACCTGTCAGTCCGTTTCTTCCTTCTCTCAAAGCCCTTGGTGGGACAGGTTTGTCCTCCAGTTTATCAGTCATTGTCCCTTTTACCAACTTGCAAAGTTCATGAAATTGCTTTAAGTATAATTACCCATGTCATTGATAAAGATGATAAACAGTATGGTCTCAGTACTGATCCTTAAGGAATGTTCCTGCTAGTAGGCTGTTGTGGCATTGCCACTGTCGAGGGCCGGACAGCTGCCCACCAGGGTCTTGGGCAGCAGCCTAGCAGCGTCCACAAACGAGTGTCCCTGACCTATGCAGGCCCAGGTTCACTGTTGTTCCGTCCCTTGCCGCTGGCTGTGCCTCCCCGTAGGATAGACACTGTTTCCGTATGGCTGGAGTGTTCGGGGAGGGATCCTTAGCCCTGCAATAATAGAGAGAGACACTGTCGGTAGCATCCGGGCTGTAAGGACCCAGAGCTCCGGTGGCACCAGACTTTTATTGAGGGATACAGAACAATCACATACAAGCCCGGGGGAGGAACAAGGGAGGGATAAGGGGATTAGGACCAACTGGGAAGGGAAAGAGGAGGAGAAGGGAATACAGGCAGGGGTACAAATCAATCATCAACCGAATAACATAGAACAATCTAGAAACTAAGGATGACGGACAGGAGATGTGCAGGTGACAGGACAAATGGGGAAAGGGCAGCCAACCCCTAGGAGAGCCAGCCCCCTTCTGGGACAGACTGCTGCAAACTCCACCCCAGGGGTGACCTTCCAGTGCCTCCGGGGGGGGAAAGGGTTTTTGGGGGCCTGAACCACCGTAACAGGCTGTTGGTTAGGTTTTTGAAATAACAGCCAATCCAAGTTTTCACCTACCTTGTAATTCACCTCTGATCTTTACTGCTTGGCTAGGAGATCTGCAAGGCATGAAGGCAGATAGTAGGGAGCAGCCATAAAGCACCTCAAGTTTTTAATGTGTCATTAGTCGCTTTCCCATCTCCCTTGTCTTTTTCAGCAATGGCGCAAGGTTTTCCCTGCGTTTTTTGTTTGCTTGTTTTGTTTAGGGTTTGGTTGGATTTGCCCCTCTCATGCTCAGGCAATGCCTTTGTGACACAGAGAAAATCAGAATCATGGAATTGTTTGGATTGCAAGAGACCCAAAAAATTGATCAACTGATCCTGCTCTTAAACCAGCACTGACAAGACCAGCATTAAATATGTGCCACTTCTATCCAATTTTTTGAACTCTTCCAGGAATGGTGACTCTACCACTTCATTGGGCAGCCTGTACCACTGCCTGACAAACCTTTCAGTGAAGAAATTTTTCCTCATATCCAATTCAGACCTACCCTGGTGGAAGTTGAGGCTGTCCTGTCACTAGTGCCTGGGAGAAGACTGACTCCAATCCTGACTACAACTTTTTCAGGTAGTTATAAAGAGTAATAAGTCTCCTCCATGAGCCTCCTTTTCCTCAGGCTGAACAACCCATTTCCTCAGTCACTCTGCATAAGGCTTGTATTCCAGACCCTCCACCAGCTCACTGCCCTTTTCTAGACTCACTCTAGCACCTCAATGTGTGTCTTGTAGTGAGGGCCCCAGAAATGAACGTGGGATTGGAGATGCAGCCTCCAGTGGTGAGTACAGGGGGATGATTGCTGCCCTGGTCCTGCTGGTCACATTATTCCTAATACAGGCCATCATGCTATTGGCTTTCTTGGCCACCTGGGCACATGCTGACCCATGTTCAGATGGCTGTCCACTAGCCTCCCACAAGTCTTTTTCTGCCAAGCAGCTCTCCAGACATTCTTTCTCTGGCCTGTAGTGATGCTGGGGTTGTTGTGACCCAAGTGCAGGACCCAAACTTCACATTAGTGAACCTCATGCAGTTGGTCCATGGATTCAGCCTGTCCAGATCTGTCTGCAGAGCCTTCCTACTCTCCAGCAGATCAACGTGCCTGCCCCACTGGGTGTTGTCTGCAAACTGACTGAGAGTGAACTGACTAGATCCCCTCATTCAGACATTGCATTGTTAAAATAATCAGAACAAGTCCCAGTACTGATTTCTGGGGGGCATTTGTCACCAGATGCCAACTGGATGTAACTCCATTCACAACCACTCTCTGACCTCAGCCAGCCAGTCAGTTTTTTACCCAGCAAAAAGTATGCCCCTCTAAGGCCTGAGCAGCCAATTTCTTCAGGAGAATGTTGTGGGAAATAGTGCCAAAGTCTTTATTAGATTCTAGATAGACATCTACCATTGCTTCCATTTATGCACAGCTCTTTTTAGTTTTCATCCTTTTCTCCTTTTTTTTTTTTCCTCTGCTGAACATCAGTAATTGCACATCATTCAGAGAGCTGGTGGAACTGTGTTTTGAAATTCTGGAAAACACCTTTATCTCCTCCCAAATGATAAAGGCACTCCCTTTGTCATCTCTGTTCTTCACTTAGAAACTCTGGTGATTTGTTGTTTGTTTTGGACTTTTGTAGTATTGCTCCCTTGAGAAGATATCATGTCAGAAATGTGCAGAGGTATTAAAGAACTTGTCGCCATACTTTGGGAATTCATCTATGTCAGCATATAAAGATTTTGTCTTTGTTGACTTAACTTCCACAACTAAAATGAATTAAAATAAGATTTGTCTGATTAGTAGCATCACCCTGGGAAGAGCTGACATCATTTAGTTGTGGGATTTTATTAATATAGAAAATGATTTCTTTTAAACACTTAGTCTGGAGTTGATTTTGTAGAATGTACTGAAAGGTGCTACATGTGCTACTACATTTCACAACCATGCTATGAAATAAAAGTATGCAATGATGAGCAGCGTGAACCCAAGACTATGGTTATTATGTCACTAATGTGGCCATTAAGTTTTCATGTTAAGATTTATTATGCTGTCATTACAGCACTTTTGTTTTTGATGTATCAAGCCACTACTACAGTACATGTTTGTTGACATCTCATCTGTTTTAGAAAGGCAAATGATTACGAGTTACCAAGGAAACTAATAAGCAGTATGGAAGGAATAGGCTGCACAATTTGTTTTGCTGGATAGCAAGTCACTGCTGTTTTAATGTCAATTAAATTACTCTTACTTCTCACACTGATAAAATAAAAACAAACTACGTACCATTTAAAAAAAATTATAGCCATATCCATTTAGTAAATGGAAATGAGCATTGTATTGTAGCTTATACAGATGGGAGATAAAGAGAGATGTAATTTGTTGGAGGTTTTATGTACTTTATATACAAAGTGCTTTATTTTATGGCTTTACAGAAAATCTTCTGTTCCATTAAGTCCATAAGAGTACATGACCATAGACCTTAGAACCTGAAGGAGTTTTCAAGACTGGTAGATACAAACTTGTTTTTTTGCTTTGAATTCCCTGGACAGTTTGATAAAAAAACTTTCATCCAGACCTGCTGTTGAGCTGCACTGTGAAAAAAGAAGTTTGGAGTAAATCAGATCAGTGAGATTGAAATTGATTTAGACTGGTGACTCAGATAAAACAGGTCACCTGCCCCAACTCCTGAACAGATTACACTGAGGAGCTGTACAATGCCACGAATGAAAATCAAATAGTTTAGTTTTTTTGAAAGCAAGAGGAGATCCTCAGGGGACTGTACCTTTTGAAGCCATAATAGCTGTTGTTAGGTATTATGTCTATTTACTGTGGAAGAAACATTAGGGACTCTCTGTAGCCCTAGAGAGCATTCATTCATGGTTCTGACCTCTGGGTGAAGGACCATGAATTTTTAAAATAACGTTGGGTATCCTTTGTTTTGTTTTGTTTTGTTTTTCTTCTGGCTTGTCCTCCTGAGCCTTATGTATTCTGCATGGTTTGGTTTAATGAGTTGTACCACATCTCCTTTTCCATATTTGTAAGCTTTCAGTCTCAGTAAGTCCACCATAATATGCACAAGACAGATAAAATATAAAGCAAATGCTGCTGCTGCTGCTGCCTACTCACTGCTTAAATTGACCGTCAGTGGCCATGGAAGGCTGGGAGGGTGTGTGTAGCTGAGTCCCAGGGGAGACAGGCAGCTGAGCAGGACATGCCTACCTACAGTGGAAGGAATGGAAGGTGGAAAAAAGGTCAGTATTTTGAAGATATAATGTTGTGGGGCATTGCTACAGCAATGAATTTGTTAGATAGATTTATTTTTCACTTGTTGGATTTGCCCTCAGTGACAGTAGCACTGCCTTCACTGTAACACTTGCTCATTACAGCTTATGCAGAACAGATCCATGTGTGCTATAACCAAGACCAGACCATCTCATATTATTTACTTTGTGTACATCTTAAAAGGACTATTCTTTTCTCCTTATATCAGTAATACTGAAATGAAAATAAGCATGACTACTATTTGATACTGATAACCTTCAAAAACATGATATTAGCTGGGTAATATGCCTTAATGTCTGCAATAACAAGAACAGGCAAGGTGATGTGCCTGTCCTTTTGACTTCAAAATCCCTGAAATCGTGGGAGATGTGAGAGCACTGGCTGAAAGCATTTTTAGTAGCTTTCTGTTTGGATAGCATTTCTTCAAAAGTATTTTTGGTGGTGGGATTGGTGGGTGTTGACCAGTTCTAAAACGAAATCCAATAATTGCCTGTGGCAAAATTAGACCAACAAGCAGTCTAAACTGCAGGAGCTGGTATTAGTGATGCAGTGTGCATGAACAGCAGGGGATGGCTTGACAGGGATTAGAAGAAGTGGGTACAAATGAATTGGTGGAAAGCAAAGGATAGGAATGGTATGTAGAAAACTAGAATGCTATAATTCTTTCTGGGTTTTCTGAACTTCTAGTTTTTCTTCCTAAACCATATGTTGAAAGTAGTGTTTTCACTGATCCTATCAATAGTCCTTGTTCCCCTCAGGTTTGGCTTGAATACTTGGGGCTGCTTTTGCAAAAGTCCTCATAGGAAATAGTGGGGAGAAAGCTTCATGGCTACTTTTTTAACATGCTTCCACAAAAGATGTGAAGTTGCTGAAACTTGGCTGCACAGAAAAGTTAGAAAATCCTTTTGTGAAGTATCAGATACAAAAATATATCTTTTACTGGTGTATACAAATATGAAATTTTCATTTTGTTTTGCCATGTTTGTAAAGACTAAAAATTTACATATATTATGAGATATTCCATGAATTTGGAAGGTAGATTACAAGTATACAAATGGACTAGTACTGTGAAAGTACACACTGTAAGATTTACAAAGATGCAGTAAGTATTAAATTCAGGAAAGTATTTCCTGCAGAGGAAAACGTGTCGTCATGAATGAGAAATTGGTGCAAAAAATGCAGCTGTTGAGTGTCTAAAGAATTGAAATTGAACTGAATGAAACTGAAAAAAATCATTCTGTGGAATCTTGTAAAAAGTAACCAGAATTGAAATTAGCATACATAATATATTCAGAAAAAATTATGAAAAGACAAAATGGAAATACATTCTCTAAAAGTATTAATGAAAGACAATAGTTACAGGATTACTTTAAACCTATCAAACAAACTTTAAACAAAGGAAGAAACTGGACTTAAGTTTGGATTCAGATTAAGGAATTAAATTATGTAGTAACTGAGACAACTGTTTCTGGATTTGTATAAGTAGAAGCCAGTCCATAATTTTCCCCTGTGGAATAAAGATGAGAATTTCAAAGGATTACTCCTGGCTAAATGCATTTTACATAAATGCATAATGCAAAAGTATAAGCTGCAGGGAGAAACATTCCGGTTATATACAAAGTTAAAATTATGTGACATTTAAAGTATAGCTCAGAATATGTATATATGGAACACAGAGTGTTTATTTCTTGGACTCAGATCAACAACAAATTACTTTCATGGCAGCTGCTTTCACAAAAATGCCTTAAGGGTCAAGGGGTTTGGGTTTGGGGAGGGGTCTTCACTAGTGGAACCAAACTCTTCTTTAGCTGTCAAGAATGCAAGCTAGTCAATTAAAGGCAGGAGGGGGTAAAAAAAAAGAAAGGAAAATACAAAAACATATTGGGGCAACTAAATGAAATGTTTTTGAAAGCATGAAATTCTTCAGTGTGTTAAGAGAACGAGAATGACAACCATTAAGATGTGACCGGGTTGGACAAAACTTGGAGCAGAAATAGTGTGAGCTTTCACATGAGTTTTTAATGTACTTTCAGCAAAGTGAAAAGGGCATGCTGAGGAGAATAAATGAAATATTCATGTTTTCCTAATGAGCATCAAGGGTACCTCAATTTTCTGTTTGATATTATCCTGTACAGACAACTTAAAATTAGATCACAGATAGGAAAGCTTCAGGGAATAACACAGGATCACAGAATATTCTGAGTTGGAAGGGACCCACAAGGATCATAAAGGCCATTTCTTTAAGTGAATGGCACAGATGGGGATCAAATGCACAACCTTGGCATTAATATCACCATGCTCTGACCAACTGAGATAATGCTTCAATCTAACACAATGATGATAAGGTGATATCAGAGACAGGCAGGAACCTGTGGGAAAGAGCAGGGAAGCTATGGACTGGCAGACTGGCTCCTAGCAGCAGATCATGTTTACTCATCGATGGTTCTTTACTCATCCCATACTGGAATATAGGATCAAAAACGATTTTTAAATTTGAAAATTCCAACTCTAGGGGAAAGCCTGAGGGGATTTTAGAAATTGTAGTGGTGCTGGGAGATGACACAATCAGAGATGCTAAAGGATGGAGCGTAAACAACAGAAATGAAGTCTGTTTCTTATTCATAAGAAGGAGTAATTTCCCCTCGTTGAAAACATTACCGTTGAGGAAAATAAATATTATTTTAGACACTTAGGTATAAACTTTTCAAAGGTGCAGCTACACTTGACTGGAAAATTCCCTGGCAAAATTGCAAAGCCACTTTTGAGTCAACAGAGGCTCGCATGAAGTACTCCAGGCTTCCAAAACAAGCTCCTGCACACAGCTTCACACCTGCTTGAAAGGTAGAACGGCAGGAGCAAAGACCCTCTAAAGCTAAGGAAGTAACTCTAGTCCCACTACTCTAGGCTCAGGCTTGCATAAACCTACTATAAATACTCTGAATGTGCAAGAGAAGAGACCTGTGAAAATGTTTAACCAAAATGCAAGCTCTAAGGTTATTTATTTAGGCAAGGGAAGATGCTCTGTAATTCTACATGAAACAAATGCACTGAGCTAGTTTCTACACTGTTATTTGGTATAGGTGTGGGATATTTGTTAGAGACAGAACTCTTTCCTCTTGTGCTGTTGAGCAGCCACTGACCTGCATGGAGACATGAACTACCTCTGTGTCTTTACTCCTTTGAACCATAAACTTTGCTGGGCACCTTCTAGTTTTGGAACATGTAATAAGGAAACCCAAAAGAACCATGTTCAACCATTTTGCATTTGTTTTTGAGAGAGGGAGCATACCACCAGTCTTCAACTCTGCTTGGTGAAAATCAGTATGTGAGGTATAGTTTTACAGTCTGATCTGGGAAGACAAGAGCATTTTGCAGGCAGAGGTGAATTTGCCCCCTGTGAAGGCAAATTTAACAGTCTTAGCAGTACAAATACATGTGGCATTGCAAGTAAACTTTATAAGGAGAACTTGTTGGATGGCACAGGAAGGAAAGGATAAACCAAAAAGCTACTCAAGAAACTTTAGGTATTAGCCTCCTGTCTGTTACTTGGACTTGGAAGAATAGAATGAAACTTGAAAAGCTCTTTGATAGGGTCTATAAGGGCAGACACAACCAGATTTTTAGCAAACTTTCCTAATAGCCTGCTATTTATATCAAGCAAAAAATGCTTGCACAATTAAAAACATGTACTGAAACAAGGATCCTACACAGATTCAAATGCTGCTCTGCAATACAAATGACTAGAACAGAATCCTTAAATATTATTCTGTCAAAGTTGTGCTTTATTTTCTTGAAGCAGTGCTAGTTGTACAGGCTGTCTTACAGAGTCAAGTCTTTCACTCAAATTCATTGCCATGCATTTGGGTGGCAAACTATTTTTAAATAATGAAAGACCAGAGATAAATCACTGTCATTAGTGCAGAAGGCAAGGTCTAGTGTGGGACCATGCACTTCATCCACTCTCGGTACAAAGTTAATAATCTCTCTTAAAGTTTTCTATATTCAGCTTCATTAATCTAGGCAAGGTGGCAGAATGAATAATTTGAATTCAAATCCCTGAAACTGAAGGAAGAGGATCAGTGCACTAAGTGACTCTAGCTCACCTTTGCAGAAATATATTATTTTAAAAACATACTTTGCCTTGAATTTCAATGCTTGTAAAAGGTTGAGATATACAGATTGAGACACTGACCTTTCCTTTTCCTCCTTGGATGAAATAGAACACAAGCAATGCCGTGCAGTCATCCAGAGACAAGAAAAATGGAGGTGAAGCATACAAGTGTTTTGGTGCTGTAAGGATAAAAGTCACTCTTGCAATTCTCTGAGAGGAGAAGAGGTCATGTGTGGAACTGTGGTGAAACCACCCTGGGAATTTTCTAAGAGGCCCTGAATTACTCTTTTTGACAAAGCAATTAAAATATAAAAAGCAGAGGAAATCACCCAGTACATACGAAAATTTATAGAGAATGGAAGGCTCTTTTACCCTGTCAGTATGATTGAGAACTGAGAAAAGTCCTCACAAAAGGACTTGCAGCAGAAAGGATGGCAGAGTTCAGATCAGCATTTAATGAGGCGCTTCCAGCACAGAGCAGCACAAGTCCAGTGTTTGGACATCAAGTTGTGATTGCAGTGCTGGCAGCATGAGCACAAACCAGGGCCATCCTTCTGAATGTGCCACTCTAGCCATGATACCAGCACTGCCTTTCTTTGTTCCACTTAATCTTGTGCCAAGGGTGTGCAGAAGGTCTCTGGACTCTTGACTTGATATTTAGGTGACAACTTTGCACCTCATTAGCCTGGAGTTCTGCCTCCACTCTTCTGTCTAGTGCTGGAAAGGTAAACTGTTAAAAAATACCTTAGTGAGAAATTATAAACCCACTTGTGTTCTACCAGATTATTGCAATCTCTGTCCATACTGAAGTTAACATCTGATTATGACAGCTTGCATCAAATGTCACCTGAAAATGTTTCCTGTATCAAGCAGAAGAAAAATGCAGGTTCTAGATTCAAACTAAGGTTGTGAGGGGTGAGCAATTGCAAACAGCTTAGGGAGAGGCTGCATACAACTTCTGTATGTATGCTGTAGGTTGCACAACAGAGCTCTGTCTCTGGAGAGCCTCTGGAGATGGTCAAGATGTCTCTGCAGGAAAAGGACAGCTGAATGCCAACTGTTTGGGCATCAGACCACATGCTTTAGACTGCACACATATGACTTTTGCCCAAGTCCAATTTCAGAACAGCTGAATGGCTGATGTAGATGATCTAATAGGTTTTTATAGACCTAGGTTTGTGTGTCAATTTACGACCTTCTCGGTCATAATTGGCTGTGACCAGCCAAGCCCTTCCCGTGCTTATTCACATGGCGCCTTTAAGACCTGAGAACATATGGGGTTACAGTGATGTTCATGAGAATTGTGTATGCATATTGACTGGTGATTTTATCACCCAAGGGCTGTGGGTAAAAAATGTGTTCTCTCTGGCCTTGTAAATAACAGTGTGCGGCATTTATTAGCACACTAATAGAGAGAGGCTGTCTCACTCCTATTTGTCCAGCAGCAAAACATTCAATGTGTCAGATACTGTTAATTTTTTGTTTTAAATATGTGATAATATGAATAAAGCTCCTGCCATTTCCCCGTGTCTTCTCCTGCACTTTTATGTACCTTTGTGCTGCAGAGTGCGTTCTGGGAGCAGCACAGCAGACTGTCCCACAAAGAGTGGGGAGGGGGAAGCCAAGCACAATCCTACAGGCCTGAGGATGGCTGCCAGGCTCAGCTGAGAGCCCATGTTGAAGTGATAAGGCAAGCCTATGGCTAGGCTGGGGTGCTGGTCCATAGGTCCAGAACTGGGTCTAGATGGCTGCCTTGCACCTCAGCTGAGATGCTGCTGCACCACAGCTCAGGGAGGATCTGAGTGTGAGAAACTTTCACTTACAACTGGCTCCCAAGAAAGTTGCAGAGGGGCATTCTCTGCTGGGGCTACTCTTGCTTTCCTCATTTCAGCTTCCTTTAAGTCTACCAGCTGTGTGATTTGGATGCTGGCCCCAAGCCCATGCAGCTGAAGCCCTGGGGGTGGGGAATGGCTGGTGTCCTGTTCACCTCCCCACTGCAGTAAAAGCAGATGGGAGGCTCCTGCCCACACACTCCATTTCTATTCACATGAGAAAAGCTCATTGCAACCTTGAAAAGTATAATTTGTTGGGTTTTGTTTCCTTTTCTTCTGTTGAGCCCAGTTTGTTTCATGAGGAAATGCAGTGTCAGCAGGTCTGAGTGCACATGCAGGACAGATGACATGGCTGAAGACTTATAGCCAGTAATACATAGCTACTACAAGGAGTGACTTAGAACTCCCAAAGAGCTAAATGGCCATACCCACACAGCCTGTGGATACAAGCACCTGTTGCTATATGGACACCATCAGCTCTGCCAGACACCAAATCACAGAATGGGTCAGGTTGGAAGGAACCTGCAGAGGGGCATCTGCTTCAACCTCCCTACTCAAGCAGGGTCATCCTAGAGCTCACAGAACAGGAGTACATCCAGATGGTTCTTGAATATCTCCAGTGAGGGAGACTCTACTACCTCTCTGGGAAATCTGTTCCAGTGCACAATCACCTGCACAGTCAAGAAGTTGCCCCTCTGTGATGCACAAGGTGTGTGCAAAGAGAGGGAGTGGCTCAGTGATGCAGCCTGCACGACCACCTTTGGGGTCCTGTTGGACTCTGGGCAATAAGATATAAGCATTGATGGTTCCTATTAGATTGATGCACTTCTGTGTTGGTTTTTGGGTTTTCCATGACAAAATCTTCTACAAATTCAAGTAGTGACCACAACAACAGCCAATACCATTAGATAAAGTAACTCCGTGTCAGTGAACCTGATATGGTAACTGAAACGAACATTTTTATTCAAGCTTTTGGCTAGCTTATGGTGGGACAGGCACAACTGGAATAGATTTAGATACATGTGCTGAGCTTTCTCATAATTACGTAAAGAAGATTTTGGGATACTCTTTTACACCATTTGGTTTGTGCTAATTCCTGTAAGTCCAGAGATGTACTGCCACTAGTCAGCAGAACTGGACTGTCTTTGTACCACTAGATTTTTCAGAACTGTGGAGATTTGTGGTCCTCTTAACAATCAGCAAGAGAGGGCAGGTTTAGTTGTGAGACCATCCTGACAAGGGTTTTCCTGACAAATGATTCTCTTGTGAGAGTTTTGGTACGTAATTCAAACCATATTTATAGCATGTATACTGCACCCTGATGTGCTGTATCCTTGTGAGCAGGTTTGGAAAAAGAGACAGCTGCTGGAAGAAGAGCAGGTGGCATTCCCATAGCAGGGATAAAAATGAATAGAGAAGAGAAATCTGTACGAGCAATGAGGTATAACAGCTTACATATTTTCATTAAAGAGGAAGGACAGGAAAATCCTGCTTAAATCAGTCACGTGGAAGTACTCATCTCAAAATGAGGGAAAGAAAAGCTCTTTAAACTACAGTTCAGGTTAAAAGTCTTCAGTATGTGACACAAGAAAGCATGCTTCTATGAGGTTTGAAAAGAACTGTGATTACTGAAATAAGAGGGTGACAATCCCTTGTTTCATGGAGGGTCTGTGAGGGTCTCAATGTGATCCTGAGTACTGTTTATCATGTCTAAGTGTTGTTGAGAGAGTTAGACTTAGTGCCTAACTCTGAGTGTCACAGAGCTATATGCTTAGGAGATTCTGGTCTGCATCAATCAGGGCTAGCCTGTGCTTTATCCAGCATTTTAAAGCAGGCAAAAAAGGACTGAAGGACACCTCTGTCAGATGCTCGGTGACTCTGAATACTCCAAAAACAGGCCAAGGAGTATATGAATGTCTGCCTTTTCTGCCAATTTCTTCCTCAATAATGAATATATCACTGTAATCCTTTTCTTTGGGATTCCCCCCAAAAAGCTCAAATAGCTGATTTATTCCAGAAAACTGGAGAAATTAGACAAGGAGAGGAGAAAGAGGCTTACTTATATAACACACACTAAAAACTATTTGAAATATATACGTTTTATATAACAGGAAAGCCTTGAACATCTTACATGTGCATTAAAATCCCTAGCATGGGGATACAATTAGATACACATATGTGTTAATCCAAGGCATATTATGGTGCCTTAATTAGGGAAAAAAAACAAAAAACTGAGGTCTGGGAGTACTAGTAAGCATACGTCAGAAACCAAACTAGTCCCATCTCCAATATTTGCCTTTGTTGTGTTTCTAGATATGCCCTCTTTCTGTAGTCCTTTGTTATGCTGAGTCCAGCCTGAGGACTTTGTTCTGGACTTCACCAAGCAGTTCCTGCATTCGTATACTTGACTGCAAGGAAACAGCTTCAGGAGTTGTGTCAAAAGTAATGGCAAGGCTGCACATGACGAGACTGTGCTCTTTGGGCATTCCTTAACATCTCAGCAGGAGCTTCTGCCATTTCTGTATTTTCTGTCTAAAGTACAGTTTGTCATCTCTTTACCTACTTTCTGGTAAACTTGTGAATATAAAAATCAGGCACATTTTTGTTCATTAAAAAAGCAAATAAAAATAGAATCTTGGGCCCAAATGTAGTAGACTTAACCCTTTTGATATTATGTCAATGTTTCATTGTTTTTACATTTCCTGCTGTTTCATAAGAAGAAAATAAGCACAAAAATATTAATAATAATCCTCCATAGTGGTTCTTTGGGTGTTTTTTTATAAGACCAGCTATTGAGAGCTTAACCTTTTCCTTTTGAGTATTTTTTTTACCATGAGGACAATTTTAGAAAAGGTGAGGAGTTGAGCAGTGAGCACAGACAGGAGCCAGATACTGAGGACAACTGAGTGCAGGAACTTGCCAAGTTTCCTGATTCCCCACTGGGAAGAACTTCACTTTCCAAGTCTCAGGCATCCAGAGGGGAATTTTCTGTCTCTTTGGAGCAAGTATAATGATGATACAGTTCCTTTTTCCCCCATTTCTCCTTCATCAAAACTGCAAATGAAACCAGCCTGTGCCGTTCTCTGAAGCTGTTAAAATTGTATTAAAAAGGCAGACAAGCTCGCTGAATTTAGAGGAAACCTATGCAAAAGAAAAGCCAGTGACTACAAAGCAGCAATCCAAACAAGAAAGCAAAACCTATCTAATGGCATCCCAAAGCTCTTAGCACCTTTTGCCTAAAATGAAAGGCTTTAAGAACCCCAAACCTGCAAATGATACAGTATGATATTGTGTCATACATTGCCTATTTACTTGTATCTCCAGATACACACCTGAATCATTGTGAAATTAGTTCTTCTCCAAAGCCTCTTTTTTTTGGACATTTATTATCTCCTGTCAGGTATATAGATTTTTAAAGTTGATAGCACGGTGGAAGTTATCCTGTTCTTTTGCATTTCACTGAATTCCATTAATAAAAAAGGACAAGCACTGCTCATATTAGTTCTATTCAAGAGAAAAAAAATGAACGAAAAGTCGGTGAAAAATTGTGCATCTTATCATATGTTTGAGAATCCCGGAAGACTGAATTATGAAGAGCTGTGTGAAATGTGTCAGCTAAGTGAAGGATAATGGAAAATGACCCATTCCTTTGAGGGTATTGTGGGAAGGACCTTGGGGAGCACTTTAGAGCAAAATATACCCAATAGTCTAATCCATGTGTTTTCTCTGTGGAATTTTTATGGATATTGCTATCAATATCCATTGATATTTGTGTGTTTATTTTATACACGCATTGAATAACAGGTCACATTTATAACAATGAATCTGAATTCTATATTTGTACATATATGTGTATATATAACAAGAAGTGAGTCTGAGTTCCTGCTCTGATTTTTGCATATTGAGCTGAGCTGATAAAAGCAGTGTCTTTGAGAAAATCTATTAGGAGACAGGCAGACCTGTTAGTTTTACCTTTCTGATGAGGAACTTCAGTTCTGTGAAGTCTCAGCACCAGGAGCACCTTAAATATTAGTTGTTTCTTCTTTATCAGTATTTAACTGGAGCAATACTGTTGCAAGGATCTTCAGCACTCTACAGAGTGCTAACCAAAATGCAGCAAAAGTGTGAGCTTCTAATATCAAGAACTTATTTTCCCTATGTGTTGTGACAAGAGTGGGAGGAGAGGAAAGGCTTGGTGTAGCAATGTAGAAAGTAAGAAAGGAGCTGAGCCTTTTAGGTCTAATCTGAAAAGGCAGAAAACTGTGATGCTGAGGATCAAGGACAGGCAAAATCATCTTATGTATATAAACAAAAATGCGGACAAAAAAATTGTATTCTCTGGCACAGTTTAAGGAAGAAACAGCGAAAGCTGCAATGCACTCTGCAGCAGATACAGATCACAAGGGACATGTGACAGCTTGTGGTTTGTGAGCTGTTCTCACGTGGGTTTTATTCTCACAGATGCTCACCAGCAGAAGGCTGAAAAGGCAGTATCCCTGAAGCAATCTTTGTTAATGTCTCATCTCACAAATCATTGCAAAGCAAAGCTGGATGAATGGGGAAAACCAGTAGATTGTTTCAGTGCAAACCCATGAAAAGCTTTCTCAAGAAGGAATCATATAATAAAGCAAACTCTTAGTAGTCACTAGAATTTGGAAACTGGAGGTAAATTAGCAGGAAAGCCCAGATAAACTCAAAAATATTAAATAATTGTTAAGAAAAATTACACAGGCTGTTGATGGACTTTTTGAATTACATTCAATGGGAATGTTAAAAATAGACATGAGAAAAGGACTACGAATGATGTCAGCAAGTATTTAGATCTAAACTTACAGCACAAAAAAATAAACCAAATTAAAAGCAATGTTGCCATAATGGCTGGGTAATTAAACAGATGTTCTTGCAAGTAGAAGCAGCAGACTTTTTCAATGTTTGGAAAACTGAAACACAGGGAAAAGATCTGCAATGAGTTCTGATGGTATTATTAAACGGGAATATAAAAATAACATCTTCAAATTTGCTGATAAGGTAGATAGATTGTATTTCTGCAATTGCATGATTTACTAGAGGTGCAACTAATAAGTTCTCCTTGCTTCTAATTTTGCTCTTTCATATAGCTTGAAAAATCTTTTTTGATAAAAGTTTGCTCAGTTTATGCTGCCTTTTGCAGATCTTTGTTCCTGTCAATATGTGAGGTAAGAAAAAGAATTTGGGGAGCCCAAAAATTTAGAAATTGGAAAATATTATTATTACTATTGTTCTTTCAAAATGTTAATCTATTTTTAGAATCAACAGTATTGAAAGGTTATTTGGAGTGGAATCAGCAGAGTTAACTGCAAGTGCTACAGTGGTCTGCAGAAATCAGGGTCATTCTTTTATGGTTTATGGTCTATTCACAGTAGTTTTGAAGTACAGAGATTCCATTTAGTTATATGATTGATACGCCCTTTTCAAAACATAATCATAGAGTCAGTTTTTGTACCTTAACCTATTAGGAATTAGAATTATAAATAACATATTGGGATTTCCAGCATTTTCAAGGGAATGTAGTAATCGTGGATGTTGTGAATAGTCAAATTGTTAACAAAAGCAAACCACGATTGCTACAGCTATCTAATAGCTCCAAGGAATAATTACTGAGAAAAAAAAAGGATTGGTTTTCAGAAGGGAAAAAAGCTTTGAAAACTCTAAATAAAATCACTGTTTCCTGAAGATGTCAGGCAGGCAAAATTCCCCTTGAATGAATGAGAAATAACAGTCTTGAGTCCAAAATGATCCCCCCATTCATATCTTCAGCCAATTTTAAATATGAAAGAGGCTGTTCACCCATTTGGAACTCAGTACCTGCAAGAACAAAAAACACCAAAACTACCTCAGATCGAGCAGGTTTGGACCTGGCTTCTGGCTAACTCCTGGCCACATGCTTTGTGGTGGCCCTCTCTCCCAGACCAGGTTCTGTAGAACCTGTTTCACACCTTTGAAAGATACTTTTTGCTATCCTTTCTTAGTTCTAACCATTATCTGCAATTAAAAAAAATACCTTTCCTTAGGTTATATTCTCTCTCCCAATGTCATCATTAGAGCTTGGCATAAATAGATGAGTATTTTTAAAAAATTAGCAGACTTCAAGTTTAATCCCAAGCTACAGAAACAGAAATCTGTAGTAAGTTGATCATAAAAAGAAAAAAAAGTCACTGCTTTGTTCGTAGTGAATTTAGGATTGAAATATCAGCTAGAGATACCTCTAGTATATAAATGGTAAAAGGAACAGAAGAATCAGTATTTGTTTGTTATGACTCAGGCTATTACTTGCTGGATTTAAAAATAATCAATATTTGTACAAACGTTGGAGGAGGCATCTTTAAACATGGAAAGGAAAAATTTTCAGAAGTACATACCTATACGTCCTCCTTAGCTAGGGGGAAGCCTGGGAATATCATGAAGAGGTTACGGAAGAAATTGGTGCACAAGTTTTGGTGGAATAGAGGAGAGGCATGTGGAAAAATACAAAGGGAGAATGACATAATCCAATCACAGCTTGTATAACCCAAAATTACCTCTTGACATTCAGTCAAAACTTATGCAAGGCATGCATTTAGACTCTGGATCTCCTGGGCCACGCAGAATTGGTAAAGCTAGTGAGATTCTTCCAATTGCAAATATTCCCTGTTGGAGAGTGGCAGAGGGTCAGTTTCAAGGCCTATCAGAGCACTGATGTTTTGAGTATCATTTTGAACAAGTATGGACAGAGTAATGTTGAAGAGAACAGATGTTTCAGCTATGATATTAGAGCTTAAGCATGGAAAAAGAGTCAAAAAGACACATTATCTTGGTGATGTTTGACAGAAAGATATCCTTCTGTGTGTGAGAACCTAAGAAAAAATCCTGACTTGATGGTGATGTTCATGCTACAGACCTGAAGAAATTATTAGGAAGAGGAAGTTGTTGGTGACTAACTAAATAGAAAAGGGCAAGAGAAAAATGGATGGTAGGGTAGGTGAAGAAGAAAAATGTAAAATAAACTCAGAAGAACTTTCAAACTCATTGTCTCATGACAAAATTTCCCGCTTGTAGGACTTGCTCTAGAACACAGCCAGAGCTTCAGTGCTTCTCAGAAAGATCCAAGCAAGAAATCTTTATGATTTCTATCAATTCAGCGTGGTTGGCCAGTGAACAAAGTCAGCCTGTGAAGTTGACACCACAGTATATAATGGACGATAATTGGGTCTGTAACTATTTTATCTATTTGTTCCATTGTATTTCTTTCCCAAATACGTTTTAAGTATATTTTGTAAAACAAGAAGAAATTATTTATGAACAAGGTCATGTACTATTTCAGCTGTGTTGGAGGAGGTAAGATTAGGGAGAGAATTAGATAAATATAAATGTTTATAAAACATTCTTCAGCAATATCAGCTGGCAGGATTTCTTTAAAATCTATGACAAACCTGGGAATAGAACATCAAGATCAAAAATAAAGTTCAGCTTTAAATATTTCTTCTAATACTTTTTAACTCTTTTTTTTTTCTTTAATACCTTTTACTGCTTTTAATTGAGACCTCAAGGGAAGGAAGAATACTGTAATTTATGGTAATGCATTTCAGTCCCTGGCCTTGTTTTGCATCTTCTGGTGTCATAGTACTAAGACTTATTTTGCTGGGTTATGAAGAAGAGGAAAAGATCTACTAAAAGTGCTGTGCCAGGAAGAAATAGAAAAAAACGGAATAAAAAAATTTGCAGGTAAAATGTATAATGAGATAGTCAGTGATTTCCATATGCCTAAGGCCCTTGCAGCACTTCAGAGGCTATTAGGGGAGCCAGGACTCTTTAAAGAATCTGAAAGTGAAGATTATGAGGGAGTCACTAAATGGGAATTCCCTGCACAGTGTTCCCTAGATCTATTCCTCCAAAGATCTGGTATGAGGCTGTTATGAGACCAGATCCTATTTGAATGCATGTTTAGGAAGTGGGCATCACCCACATGTGGAAATTTGTGTCCTGTGGGAATATTCTTCAGACTGGATTAGGCATCACAGCCCTGGTCTTGACTAGTGCAGGATCAGTTTCAAGGCAAGTGCAGCTGTCAGGCTTGACCCTTTAACACTAGAGAAGCTAGGGCAGGTCCCATTATCTTTTTTTTTTTTTTTTTTTTTTACCCGTAATGTAATGGATGAATTAGGAAGTTTTCTTGATGCAGTTATTGCTGAACTGGATTTAGCTCTGGAGGCAAAAGGGCAGCTGTTCTTGATAGATTGTTTGTGAGTAGAAATGAACATTTTATTAATTGAAAAAAAGCCTTTATTTCCCCTGATACTTGTGGATTTGAAGGCATATTTATGTAGATTTCTTGCTTTTAATCTGGCCGCAGTGACATAGAATTATTTTAATTCCTACTGCTCTATATTCAGAAGTGTTTTTCAGTCTGCAGCTCACACAGCCTTGAATATCCACAGGTTATTTTTGAGTGTGCTGTGAAAGGTAAATTAAGAACAAAAAAACGACTCTCAGAATTATGGAAGCTGTATGTTCAGTATGCAAATTCTGCCCCCTCCTAAAATCTTATTAAGTGCCCACTAACAACCAAAAAAAAAAAGTATCTCTGGGGAAGAGCAAGAGAAAATATCAGTTCAGGTTTCTTGGCTTTTAATTTTTTTTTGCTTTACAGTTTTGCCATCATACAGGAAGAGAACAATAACGTATTGCTAGACAGTGATGTATTATAATAATTCAAGGTTAAAATTTTCTGGCATCTAAAGCAATAATATGCTTGCATTACAGTTTGGTGTTACAGTCTCAGGAAAAAGGTATAACGTGATTGAGCAAAAGGATTGTGCAGATCTTTCATTTATGTAAAAATATTAGGAAAAGTGTAAATTTATTGTGGGTGTATTTTCCAGAAAACAATCCTAATTTCCTTTTGACCCTTTTTTAAAAATCATTTTGAGCTTTTTACACAGCAAACAAATGTCCATAAAATGAATTTCCTGGTTGAATTAAAGATTCTGTTAATGCTCAGTATCCTAATTTGGATTCAGTTCTGAAAATAGACTTGTGCCATGTGCAATCAGTTACAGAGGTAAAGACTTTATCTTCTGCAATATATTTAGTGCAGGGACTGACTTCTTTTGTGTTCTCTTTAGGCATGAGTTCATGGTCAATGCTATACAAATAAAATTTTTAAACCTCTTATTTGTGATTTTAAATATGCCTGTTTCAGTTCTTTAATACAGGCAATTCACTTAGTGAAATAGATTTCTATGTTTTTAATTTTGATTTTTATTAAATTTGTAACAGTTTCTTTGTCTAGTACCACATAAAAAGATGTGGACTTGATCTGATTTATATGGTTGTTTTTGTTCTCATATTCCAGAGCCATTAAACTCATTTTAATATTTAATTAAAAAATCCACTAAGTCAACTGATTATTAAGTAGATGTGTTTGTACTAGTAACAGTATTGTATATATTATGCCAACGAGCTGCTTTAATTATGGCTTCTGGTTTTATCAGAAGCAGCAAAGTTTAGTTACTTACCTTAGATCTGACTACGACTGATGAAAATCAGAGCTTCAACAAGAATATTTTTTGTGAAAAAGTAAAAATGGTGGATACCTGATTTTCCTTCTTACATTTGCTGCTATTGTTCACAAAAAAGAGATGAATTTAAATCCCTGGTTCATTTTAAATAAACACATATGAATGTTTATAATATCACACAAATACATTTATATAAACATTTAATATAAATCTCTCCTTGCAAGTTCCTTTGCTTCCAGCTGTTGGCTCCATGACTGTTGTGACTTGAGTTTTTGTCAGTTTCAAGCAGGGGTATTTAAGCTTACTGTAGGCAAGTAAACATCAGAGCCAGGATCTGCAGAGCTGTTTCCCAGTCCCTCGCAGCACAATTCAGCTCTGTTGGGTGCACTGATAGCTGTATTGCTTCCCGAAGAAGTCTAAGGCTTGATGTTTTTTGAGGCCATATATGTCCTTATTTTTTCTTTTTTTTCTTTTTTTTTTCCTTTTTTTTTTCAGTTGAAGATCTNTTTTTTTTTTTTTTTTTTTTTTTTTTTTCCAGAACATGGGTCTGGCTTGACATCATTTTATTGGTTGACATCATGGTTCATGGGTAATGTAGATCCCTCAAAATCTGCAGTAATTTTTGGATGCATGCTTTTTGGAAAATGTACTTGAAGCTGTGGCAATCTAATTTCTGTAAATATTTTGGGTATTATAAAAGGTGTAATGTCTGAAATAGATTTAATTCCTATAGTTAGTTTAAGATTAGAAGGTAAAATCTTTCTGGACTGGATGCACAGGTCCAGAGGGGTTTGCTAATTAGACTTAATTTTGTCAGCCTGTGGTGCCTGATAAAATTCAAACCAAACACTTTGTTGACATGACGAGCTATGTAAAGCAGTGCCAAACTGTAAAGAAAATAAAAAAGAAACAGATACTCGGTTTCTGGCTGGAGGTACTGTCTGCCCAGCATTAACCTACCTCACGACTGGGGATTTTATTCTCTGTCTCCATTTATCTCCATTGTTACACCCTCATTTGACTCCAGGTTTCTTCACAGCAGCCGCTGTTGCTGCTTTGTGTGCCCGTCTCAAAGAGGGTGGCAATTCTACTGGAAACAATGTTGCTGGCTGAAGGTGGCTGGAATCAGATCAATGAAAGATCCAGGGGATGGAGAGACCCCGTGACAGGAGAAGTGTGCCTGGAGCAGACAGGCATTTGAGATGAAGAGAGGGCAGATACTAAGAAGCGTTAGGAACAGAAGTGGGTTTTCTTTCTTTTTTTCAGTTAAAAAGAAAAGGTTGATAGTTTGGATGGCCTCAGGCAGAGAAAATAGTTATGAATAGAGAAGCACAGAGGCTGGTGACAAGAGGAAGGCAGTTTGGAGTGACGAAGGGAACTGATAGTGAAATAGAAGGTATTCTGCATAATCAATGTCTCCTATGAAACACCAGTGTTTCAGTGTAACATTGCTGGAGATCAGCCTGCTGGAGAGAGGTGAGATAATGTGAGGAGTCCAAGGAATGTCAAATTACCTGTCTGACAAAGTATATGAACTGGTGTTCATAAATATTCCAGTGCATTACCAAAGCAGGTGCTAAGCTGTGTCTGTTTGAGGAAGAGGATGAATTCTGTCTTTACCGGATAGGATTTCCTGCCTAGAAAATTATGCTGAACTCTGTGCTGAGATCAGACCTATTAATTATCAGTTTCTCCTTCATACAAGCAGTCTGTACTGAGTCCTGAGCCAGGGTACCAGAGAGCTGAGATGTACCTTTGACTGCTGTGCAAGTGAAGCATGGCTTGGTACACTTCAAATATCTCTGATTCTTTTTCGCTTTCCTCATTCTCTTCCAAAAATACCCAAGGGCACAGGTGATCCTCTGCTGTTTCTAGGGACTCTGGCACTTTGTTCATGAACTAGGGCTTTGAAGCTCTACTATGTTTAACACAAGTTACTTTTTTCTTTTTTCTTTTTTTTTTTTTTTTGCAGGCTTTGGTTAAGAAGTTATGGGATTTTGGTTTAAGGCATATGTTTGACTTGTCTTTCTCATCCCTCTAAGGATAGAAAGAAGTTGTTGGGCACCCACATAAGAGTATGTACAGGGGGTAGGAAAGTTGCAGAGGAGCACTGGGGATGGATGGCTCTGACAGTCTGAGTTACAGTGACTTCACCAGATCTGTTGTGTCACAGTGACTGACTGTGTACATGTCCTTGCCTTCCAGGGACAGACAGTAAGACAAAATATTTTAGCTTCAAGCCTCTTCCAGCATACTAATGCTGTCGTATGTTTAAGCTGCTTGCTGTTTTTCTATAATAGATTTTTTTTTTCCTAATAAAATAAAACATTACACAGTGCCCTGATGGACTGAATATTCTATAAATGAGCCACCCTTTCCACTGCCCTGTTCATTAGTGGAATTACTCTCAGCAAAAATATTTAGTATTTATATCTTGGCAAGTTTTGTCTTAGGATTGTGGAGAGCACAGTACAGGTTATTGTCAGGAGAGGGGACCCCCACTCCAAGGTGTGATGCTTGTAATTTATAGCAGCAGTTAAGGGGCAGCCCATGTACTAATAACAATTTAATCACAGCTCCAAACTTTTCTAGGCGTCTTTGCCAAACTGCATTTCATATTGAGTGGCTAAATTGGTGTTAGTGCTGGAGTTGGCAGATGGAAAGCTGCCTCACCATTGTGAGATTTAAACACGCTCCTGGCTTTTCTGGGACTTTCTATATGCCCACCTCTTTATTTTAGAGAATGTATGTAAAATTTTAAGTCATTTAAATGCTTTGAAAAATCTACTCGTAATCTCAGTGCTATGAAACTGTGAGTGGAAAGATGCTTATGAGGTTACACTGGGTAAAGCCTTTGGCACTGTTCTCTGCAGCTATAAAAATTCAATGAGGAAATGATGAAATTGTGTCAGAGGAAATTGTTCCAGCAGGGAACTCAAAACTATAAAAATAAATAAATATTGCTGTCTTGTGTAATGTTAATGACAATTTGGAAAAAAGATACTTTGGACCTTTTTGTCCAAATGTTAGAAAGAAACATTGCAAAATGCCATTTGAACTATTTTCCTTGTGATAAACTCAAGGGTGGGGCAAAAATCTCAGCATCCGTTCAGTCTCACTCACTCTAAAATGACTGGAATAAATCTCTGTGCAGTGGGACAGAGTTTGTTCATGAAGCTCCGTTTTTTGCTCAGTAGACTTATAAAGAAAACACACTATAGAAGAAAGATCATTGGAAATTCTTATACACACTCCTGGTGTGACTCAGAAAAGCAGTACTAAAGGGGGCTTGTGTAAATATTCCACGTTACAAATAAAAAGATTTTTTAAAAAAGCTATACATGATCAAGCAGAGAATACTGTAAAGTCCAGTGGCAAGTTTGCTCAAATTAAACCCATTTGCCAGGTCTTGCAAAAATAAGTGTTCTTTAGAGTTGTTCTAGGAACCAGTTACCAGAGTTTGTCAAGCAGTATCTCCTCATTGTACTGAAAAACACGGAAAAAGTAAAGCACAGCCTAATATAAATGTTTACTTTTGCTTTACTCATTCTGATATGCATTTAATTGTGCAGACCTGTGGCTCTCTTTGGGTGGAATTTCTCTCTCTGCAGAGCAGAAACACTTATGTTACAATTAAACCCTTATTTTCAGTGCTCAGGTGGGACTTTGGTGGTTCATAGACCCTGTGTTGAAGTAATTTTTGTGTTATTTCTGTTTCACTACTTTGTGCCTGCAGTAGGTTGTACCATGTTCTCAGCAAGTATTTATGTGAGTAACATGCCTTAAGGCAGTAGATAGTCTTCCAAACAGACAGAGGGTAAAAGGAAGATATATGAATTTCATGTGGCTATTGTTACTGCTCATTCTTGCTGTCTAGTTCTCTGTGACATGGCAGTTGTACAAAACATATTCTACTAATGAAAAACAAAGGTTGTAAATTTTTTTTCCTCTTAAACCTGACTTTCTTCTGAGTCAGAACAAGAGCAGTATAGGGAGCTTTAATGCACTGGAAGAGTTAATCCAGAATTGCCTCTTCTGAATAATCTTTTGTTTCCTGCTGTTTTCTTTAAATACTTCCAGCTGCATAACTACTGTAATAGCTATCCTAATTTCCAACCAATGGCCGAGAAAACATGAAACTTCTCTCTGAGGCAGTTTGATTCTTAGTTTTCCATTTGACTTCAGTGGGAGCTAAACCACATGTTTAAGATTCTAGTAGAATATAAAGGTTTCTGATAATCACGGTAGTGTTCATTTATAATCCCTACTAAAATTTCCTGTCCTTTCCTGGCAAGTACCACAAATGAACATAATGTTTCTTACAAACTGTTTTGAGTTGTGCATGTATGACAAGAAAGAAGAGAAAAGGCAGCTTTTTGAAATGATTGTTTAATTTGGTGTGCAAGAGCTTGTTGTGGTTGCTGACAAGCTGAACACCCCACACTTGGGTCAGGAAACATATACATATTGAAATTAAGTTTATATTCTTAGTCATTAAGAAAGAGAATGAAAACAAAACAATCTCACTGCCTTTTAGAGAGGCTGATACAATGCATACATCAGAATCAATAGCACTGAAAGTAATGGTGTGAGGCTGCCCGCATCATTACTCTGCAGACATTCCTTTAGCCCGTTCCCCCACTGCGCACAGAACTTAATCATGGTGGTTTATTCCTTGTGTCACATCTTCAGAAATACAATTTAGCAAAAGTAATTTTTCCCATCAGGTATGATGTTATAAGTTTCTTTTTGTGGAGCTCAGGGGTACCAGTGAAAAGTAGCAACTGAGGAAAAAAATAGCTCTTAAGGACTGTTAAATTCTTAATACTGAGCTTAAATGAGAGTGACAGCTGTTGTTTAGTGGCTTAGCACTTGTACGCCCAGACTCTTTTCCTAGCTGGTCAAGGCTCTGATCAGGCTGCTTTTACTTTTCCGACCTTCTGGCCATTGTGCTAACTTGGACTCTCAGTTTTCTGTGCACTAAGTGCTTGTGCAATCCATGGTGTGCACAGTCCAATGGGATCATCAGTCCTCTTGCTGCTTTGGAGTCCTAAACTCAGAGATTGCTCTAGTAATTATGTACATCCAGCCAAATAACTATGGATTCTATTAAAAATAAATCAAAATATATCCAGTATTTCACTGCTCAGTGTCTGAGGTATGAGGGCTGCTGCAGAGGGTAAAAAGAGAAGAAGAAAGGAATGAATACCACCAGAGAAGACTAAATTATGGGTTTAGGTTCAGCTAAGCACCTACAGACAGTAACCTGACTTTCTTCAGGGCACACCATCTGCTTTTACACTGGCCTACTTAGATGGCAATGCATTCCCCTGAGATACTCTTCCAGAAGCAGTTGGAACTGTGGAAATGGTCTGTCAGTATTAGCTGCTTTGGGACATGTTATGAGTTTTATGATACAGGAAAGGCTTTGTAGCAGAGACTGCACCCTGATCATCCATGGTCAGATTGTGGGCTATATTTGTACTGTTAAATGCCTTGGGAAGTACAGTCCAATTTTTGTACTGTATCATAAGTCAGGAGGGAGAACATGGCTGTTAGAAAACCCCAGAATAGGCCCAAGGAAGTATTTGGAACAAATGAAAGTCAAAGGATATCTCTGATTAGTGCAATACAGCCACAGTGAGTATTCCAAAATGCCCACTTCAGCCCAGAATAGCTACCCTGGTTGTGTGGGAGTTATTGAATTCAATTATTTTCAGTGTGTTTCCTTCAACTATAATATTGATCTTAAACTAATTACCTATTACTAAAGGTGACTGTAAATCCAAATTTATGCATTTGGGAGGGGACTTAAACATGGTCAGGGAGTCATGCCTTATAATTGAGGCTTAATTAGAAACAGAATAAGGATATCACAGGTCTAAAAATGTAAATGTCTTGTTACTGTCAGAAGCCTTTAATAATGTAAACAAGGAAAATGAAGTTGTTTTAAATTTAAAAAGAAATTCAAGTAATGATTCTACCAAAAGAAATTAAATTCTGAAGGGGAGACAATCATAATTATCTTATTGGTTTTGGTTACTCTCAGTGGTACCTAGGTTCCAGATTATGTATTTCCAATTGATTAGTAATATAGATTGATGAGAAAGGAAGAGTAATCTCTGGTTGTACATACAGCTCTTTCATAGGCCTTATAGAGTTTTTACTTCTGTTTTACTGAATATGAACTGAATTTAATATTGAAAATGAATATGAAGTCCATGATGCCTGGAGCAAAATACCCAGGAGGAGATAGGATGCTATTAAAGACCCAAAAAGATCTATAGCCACAGCTCAGTTCAGAGCTCTACTCAGTTCTCCTCACAGAATGAACTAAAATAAATAATTAGTTGTACTAGACTTTGTTTTATAAAACTGTGTCTGCCCTGTTAGTGGCATTCTAATGAAGTGACAGACTGACTAGTGCAGTAGCTCTTCTCTAGTTAAAAGAAGTGGTGAGGGGCAGATTTATTGCATGCAGGGAATTAAGAAGCCGTGTTGATGACCTCTATGTGTATGTAGTGGCTACATGGGGAAGGATGAAGTGAGTAAGACTCCTAGAAATCCTGGTGTGAGATATTCTAGTTTTATCAGTGCTCAATTAAAGGAGCCCTACTCTTCTTTCACCTTGGCAAGACACGTCTTCCTACCAGTGCCATACATTTGGGATGTGAGGTATTGAGTTCTTACTGCAGTGTTCCGGTTCACCAGAGCTTCTTGTGCAGCAGTGCAGAATTGATTTTTGGAAGAGCTGGACAGACGAAGCCCCTTTAACAGGACCTCTCAGAGGAGCTCTTCTCTCCTGGTGCTCAGGCTGGAGGTGTGCACTGACAGCAGCTGGAAGAGGCATAATGCAGAGTAAGCAGAAATTACCATGAAACCATTGAAGCCATGATGTTTGACCCAAGGCTTTTCAGGTATATCAATTCCCTGCAATAACTGAAAACTAATTTGAAGATGAATAGGTGTAATGATTAATGGCATTATTGCAGGAACTTTGAACTAAAAAAAATAACAGGTAATGATTCATAAGGGATGTTAGATGCTACATGAGACTCAAAAAAGATGTGAGTAAATGATATGGAAGGTCACTCTGGACTATTCCAGCTGTGGGAGACCCGAAGTCATGTCACTGCCTGGGTCTAGGACAGAGGATCATTCTTGGAGCAGATGTCTTTAGCACTGTTGTGATAACTGTAAGCTCCACGATGTTGGCTGTGTGAGATCTGAATTTACAATGACTCACAGCTCATCTGACCTGTGTATGGGAGGAAACAGTCCCCAAGAGAGTCTTTTTTCTAACACCCCACACTGAGGGGCTGGTTTTCTGTTCATAGGCTTTTTGTGGGTTTAAAAATAAAAAGGCTAATATGTATTAATGAAGCCAGTAAAACCTTTCTGTATTTTTGCTAGCAGCAAGTTGTTTTGGAGCTTTCTGGCTTCTCTGTCATCAATCATCAAAGCAACTCTGTTTAGTCTGCTCCCGGACCTTTCCTTGAACTATCCATCAGGGGGGCTTTAGGAGCAGAAAGGCAGTGATTCGTTGCAGAAGAACAGAAAATGGAGCAATAGGAAAAGCCAAGCCAACTTCTTTGTTTGATTTCTTTTGTGAAATGAGACAAAAGAAAGAGAGCAAAAGATATTGAGCAATTTACAGTAGGAGAGCAAATAGTCTGACACACTGCACATTTTCAATACTTTTCAATGGAAAAGAGGCTCTTTGCTGCACCAGTTTTCACAAAATATCCCTATGTTCTTTGACATCAGTTTGGAATGCTAGTCCTTACCCCTTGTGACCATAATGCACAGAATGAAATCAGCAAAGAAAATATAAGAAGCTGCACTCTGTGAACTGAGCTTCTTCTGCCTTCTCTCTTGTTCCTGGTAGGGCTGTTGATTATGTTTCTTGTTTCTTCTAATCTCCAGATTTTCAGAATCTCCTGAGTTTCTTCTCACTGTGCCAGCTCTTAGAGCAGATGGAGAAATATATAGCATAGAATGACATTGCATAGATAAACCTCACAGTTAAAGAAATGAGAAGAAGAAGAGTCCAGAAAAAAGGTGAATTTATAGAGACTTTTGTTCCAGTCTCTGCTTTATTGGCCACTTCTTGGATCACCCACATCTAGCTTACCTGCATCTGAGTTTTATGAAAATAAAAATGAAGAGTTCATCTCTACCTTTCAGAGATTTTCTGAGGTTAAACAAGAGTATGTGGTATTTAGTACTTTGAGAACAGGAGTTATATAAGTACTTTGGATAGCTAAATCAGGTATCTCTGATTACATCTCCTGAACAATCTATCTCACCAGCATTACTCTGATATCAAGCAGCTTCTAGCAACCATCACAATAAATACAAACCCAAAGCAATGTATAACTGTTTTCTTTGTGATGTTTTTACCTATTATTGTATGTGCCATCCATGGCAAACAGCGTCTACACAATTAGTTCCAAGCAAAATTGATTGGAGAACAATTCCCTATAACTAATAAAGAAAGGTCATCAAAATTGCCTTCAAAAAGCACCCTGTCTTTCTTACTTTCAACCAGCAGCGTTCCTTTTTAACCACCATAACCAGTATTTTCCCAGACTTTGTGTTACCAGGTGGGCTTAGTGCTATATTCAATTTGGTGAGCTCTGCATGACCAAACTGTTTTGTTTACCTTTTAAAAATAGTCTTGAAATTTCTTTTCATTTGCATCCTATGTACACAAGCACAGATACAGCACACACAATGCATTGTAATTAACAGAGAAAGTCTGAAGAAGGCTGAATACATTTTTATTACCTAAATCCAGCCTGACTGCCTCTGGAGGGAAATGTGGGTAGTGCTGTGCCCTTTGGGAAAAGCTTTTCTTTCATTAGCCTGATTGGTCACTGAAGGTCATTTTGTATTCCAATGAAATACAGCTTAAGGTGCCTTTTATCTGTATATAAATAAGAAGCTTGTTAATGCTGAAAATTCCTGAGTGACTGCTTTGTGTGTTCAGTGTTTCTCTTTGATACCTAAGGCAATGGTAAATAATTGTTTATGTCCAATATGCAGAAACAGGACAGGATGCTTGCTTTCAATGAATATATCCAACATAAATTTCCATGCTGAAAATGTCTCTTTTGCATCTATTTCCTTGATATGAACTAGTTCATGAACCAAACCTTGCCTTTTTAGAAGCCTTGTTACGTAATATAAGTCCCTGTCCTAAATTTTCCAGAGGTTTCTCTTTCAAATTGAGGCACTCCACTTTGAACTGCTGGATAAATATTATAGTGGGCTTTTGGAGAAATATACTGACATTTTCAGATTCAATTACTGGAAATAGCAATTTCACCTGTAACTACTTTTATGTCCCTTATCTTCAACATTGAAAAAATCTATAGCACCAGAATTTTCTGAAGAGTTTCGCAAATAATGTGCAAGATATTCATAAATACAAAGAATTTCCCCCCTTTCTCTTTTGAAAGGTTGACCTAGTGCTTTTCTGGCTCCTAATTCCACAGAGAACTCCTCCTTAGCAGAATTGTCCATTATAGGTCTTAAGCAGATAGATAAACGTAATAGAATTGTGATTGTTATGCAGCAATACAAGAAGACCTATTCTGTATCAAAACATAAAATTCACATAATTTTAAATACATTCTGCAGTGTATAGACTGGTTCAATATTTTCCAGTCTATCAGATACACCCTATAACTGGAAATAACTTTGCTACACCCACTATTGTGTAGATAAATCAGTCATACCATGTTCTGAAACTCTCTTTAGGAGATATTTACAAAAATGAAGATGCAGTGAATTCATACGTAATTTCAAAACTGTAATAGGTAGAGAACTGGCACTGTTGTGTATGCAGCTTCATATTATTCATAGAAATAGGAAAATATTATTCTGTGAGGGGTAAGACTTATTATTTCTGTAAACAAACACTGTTAATCTTTATTCCCTGCCCTTTAGAGATTCAGAAACTGGGATTATATTCTATAGTCAATAAAGATATCACTTGATGTATTTTATTGTAGAAGTTAAGGGAAAAGACGCAAGGAGTATTTGAAGGAAATGTTTTCATAACGAAATTTGCAATTTTCTTTCACTGAAAAACCCTATTATTCAGGTTGTGTAAAAGCCTCAAAACTGTAACTTTTTATAGGAAAACCTCATTTTCAACAAAAATGAGAAGACACAAAGACTCTGTATTACACATAGGACATCAACCTGGATGTGGAAGACATTCTTAATGACTGAGAGAGTAATCATGAGGGAATTAAACTATATTCTTCAAGACATTCAGTTAAGCACAATGTCTGAGAGGCTTTTGCTATTCTGCTTATTATTCTTTGTAATTTAAGTGAATAACTCTGAAAGAGATGGTTTTCTTCATCTCGAAAAGGAGTAGACATGTGGCAAATCTGGACATGTTACAAAACAAAAATATGAGCAACTACTTCTATTTTACCTCAGTGGCTTGAAGGGAGTTGGCAAAATATTTTCAAATACTGGTTCATTACTCAATACCATTGATTCTATATCTTTCTTAGGGATAAAAGGAAAATTCTAGTTGAGAAGATTCTGTTTCAGTACATAAAATTACTTAATAATATGTTCTTTGATTAAAAACACACTGTAACTTTCCTAATTGGGCGTGAATAAATGAGCAAAGGAAGGAGGATAGGGAATACTCTTTCACAGCCTTCCAAAATAACTTGATTGGATCACATGAGCTACTGTACTGTGTACTGCAGCCCTTCTTGCCCACTCAACTGGCCCTAGATGAAGCAGCAGCTCTTCTGTGTTTAGTTTTGACTGTGCCTTAAGCTCTGTCTGCTTCCCTGGCAATCCAGCATGTATCTGACATTCCACTTGTCCATAACCAGTATCCTGAACTATGGCCTAAGGTTATGTCATGAGAAATAGAGTGTGGGCAAACCCACAAAAAGCAAAATTGTTCTCTCTGACCTGTGTGCTCTGATTTGGTCTCCTTGGTGCTAACTAAAACCAATAAAGGTGTCACTTCAGCACTAGCCATATCTTTATGCCTAGGAAGGTAATTGAAAGTGTCTTGACAAGCTGGACTTCATCAGCTGAAAACACTGCCTCCTTAAATATGGGTCTATTTCAAGAAATGGCTGTTTAAATGTCACATTCAAATGAAAGACTCTTTTCCTGTGCACCTTCAAGTCATAAGGGACAGCAATAAGTCAACTGCTGTTTATTTCAGTTAGTGTTGCAGAGACAATGCAGCCAAGAAAATAGAGTGCTGATTCATTTTTCTTCCTGTGCATTGTGAAAAGAACTTTGTATTTTGCTGCAGGTGGATGCAACAGCATGAACCCTTCCACTTCCAAGTGCCAGACAGTCTAAGGGCTTAATTTGGGCTACAGAATATTTCTTAGGTGCAGGGGGAGGAAGAGGAATTCCCTTTCAGCTTTGAAATTGTGGGGGTAATCCTCCATACTGAAAAATGTTGAAAGGCAACTATAGAAACTGTATAGGCAACTGTATACAGAAATCCAGTAGAGAAATGGAACATTTAAAGTATTAGTTAAAAATCCTGAGTCTTGATAAAATACAGACACATGATTTGAAGAAGACTGGTAGTAATAATTCAAATGCATTCTACTAGCAAAAAACACAAAAGAGCTTTCTGCAATCGAATGAGGTAGGATTATTTTGCCATTCACTGGAATTTCATGCAATAATGCAAAAATGGATGCAAGAATTTGCAACTCTACCCCATAGTTTTAAAGCAGAATCTAAACCAATTGATTAATCTGTACTTCATGTCAATTTGTGCAATGGCCCAGAGTATTTTTTATAAGTTTCCCTACTTTTCAAAACTTTGTGAGTGCCTATTTTGTGTTGATGGCTAAATGTGACAGGCATAATTCTATTCAAAAGCTAGTTAGATACAATTCTGTAAATAAAACTAAGATTAATTTTTAATTAATATTTTTATTATTAAATGCAAAAAGGAAAGTATTGGTGGCATTCAGGCTAGAAAGGCTCCAAACTTTGAAATACAAACTCTGCCAAGGATCAGCCACAATAGTGGGATTAGCAACAGGGTTAATGTTTTAGCCATCTTTTTTTCAATTGATCATACTGCATTCTGATTACAAGAGATGATGGGAAGTGCTGCTTCTTTTTGTGGAGGTTCCTTTCTAATTTAAAAGGACATAAAGGAATTTTCTTCTATGTTATTGTAAGGATTTCTGCTAATTTCTTCAATGCAAGAAGAAATCAAATTAAGTCTGCCCATTCAAGGAATTCACAAAATTATGATTGCAAAAGTATCAGGAGAGTGGACGGATCACTCCATGCTGGCTGTATCAGATGCTCAGCATCAAAATAGTCTCAGAGTATAGAAGACTACCCTGTGGCTGAACTGTGACCTGGAATAGAGATGCTCTGTGTGCTGACATTTTCAACATGCTCCAGCAGTTACCACCCATCCTAGCTAAATACTTTGTTTTGAATATCTTTAACCCCACTGAACACAGGTAAGCTACAACAGGGCTGAGGGAAATCTCACATTTATCCTTTTTAGCCAGTCAAAAATCCTGAAAGACCCAGGACTGTACAGTGATATAACATGTTTTAAGGTTAAGGTATTTAGAGGCTCTAAATAATGTTTAGACTGTAGATACCTCCAGGCAAGGAGGATGTTCCTCCTCTTAAACTGCATGGCCTGAAATCTCTGGGATCCTGATAATTGTTGCTAATTTTATTTTATGTTCTTGAATTTCTGGCTCTTCTTAACTGAATTGGGATAAAGATCCATCCAGGAAACATTTTTTCCGTATTTCTACCATCTTACAGTACATTACAAGGCATTCTTTTTCAATTCAAATATTTCAATTTTTGTTTAAAAGCTTTTATGATACTGTATTAAGCAAGGCTGAAATTCAAGAGAATTTTTGTTTGACTTTATATACATGACTAAACCTTACTGACCTCAAGAGCTGAAATGAAGGTTCCTGATACACAGGGAACATAAATACAGAAGAAGTACCGTGTAAATGAAGTCCAAACTTCAGAAAAAAATGAAACCATGAAACTAAAGAAAATAATTGAATAAGAATGGAATTGAATCACCAAGGTTTGTGCATGTGGTTTTATTGCATTTTTTATAGCAACAGTGTGACAAAGTACTGTATAAGAAGCCAAATTTTACTTCTGGAAAGGGCAGACTGCAACACTAAAATTTCAATATTCACCTTTCATATGTAAAAGGTGATTCTAACACTAATCCAAGAAAAACCTTTTGTGAAATAACCTTTCTTATATAGTTGCTGGATATTGGTTGGATGTTAAAAATTTCATAGAAGAAAAAATGCCTGTTTCATCCTTTTACTTCAAGGCAGCATCAGCTATACCTGCTTTTCTCTTGATGCTTTCAGAGCTCAGTCTTGGTGGCCTACAATGACAAAGTTACCACACTTTTCACAGTCAGTATTTCAGGCATTCACTTTCCTTTACCATTTACAAAGTCTTTGATAATGATTAATCTGGAATTTCCTCAGTGCAATTTAAGTCCATTACGTCTTGTTTATCCATGAAGAGCAGATTGTTACCAGTTTCTGCAAGAGCTTTTAAAGTATTTGAAGTCTGCTCATCAAGTCTTCTTTTTTCAGAACCAAACACTTTCTATTAAGGAGACTGAAATGGATTAGTAGTAAAATCAACCATCAAAATTAATAATCCACTGAAAGCCTAGAAAGCTGTTTATAAAGCTACCTCATATCATGAAAAGGACTGATTACAAGCTATTTAAAATAAATTCTTTTGATGTTCTGCCTGGCAATGAGAGTCTGTCAGAAATGTTCAGATTAAATGTCTTTATCATGGAGAATTTTTTACTCTTTAAACTTAAAACTTTTGCTTCTAAAGCATATCTGGTTTGAACAGAAAGGAGAAACTACATGCAGCCATACCTTAAGAGTGAATTGTATAATAATATTAGCTTGGGTAGTGTCACACTGAGGTCAAGGCCCTTGCTGTGCATGATTTGGGACATGAGGTTTAGCACCTTATACTGTCGGTAAGCAGCCTAAGCTTTTGCTGATGCTGATGAGGAGGGCCTTAGTGCAGGTCCCAAGTGAAGAGGGACCCTGAAAAGATGCAATCATACCACCACAAAGACAAATTGCAAAAATCTGAGGCTTTGCTTTTTCACAAGTGTAAGGAGTGGGTAGCTGCACATAACAAGAGTGTCTCACTTTCTTTAGCCAAAAACTTGATTTGTTGTAAGAGAGATTTCATTTGCTGTGAAATTTCTAGGAAAACATACACCCACATAGTAAAACCAAGGAAATAACCATAATATTGACTTGTTTGTTCAAAGACTAGACTCACGGCTCCATTCTCTGACAAGAAATTTCATTAAATTCTCAGAATTTGCTGAAACACTAAATTAAAGCGTCTCTACCAGATTATGAATCACTCATAGAAATGGAATAGAGAGACATTAAAGGAGATGCAGGTGGTGAGCTTTTTGTGCTTGCTAAATCTCTTTTCCCACTACTGATATGATGCTGCCCTAAAGCAATCATCTTTCCTTCTTTTCCTTGTTTTCTTCTTAGTTGTGTTTTGCAGTCCCACTCTATTTTCAGACAGATCTTTTTAAGTAACACTGCTGTTAAAGAAAAGCAAGTGTTACATACACATCCCCCGAACGAGAAACTTGGCAGAGTTTTTTGACAGAGGAGCTCAAAAATAAACACTTGTGTGTGTATGACTCATGGATTTACAATACTCGTAACTTCTGATTTTGTTTTTAGTTTCTGCTGCATTCAGGATAACGCCCTGATGCTCCAAGATCTTGTGTGCAGCAGCCTTGATCCACATGTAGGCAAAGGAGAGTTGATGGCTTGTGCATCTCCTAGGCAGACATAGACTTTGCAAGACATTTCTTTAATTGCTGACTGATTCAGCCCATGGAAAATCTCTGAATCCGCTATATCATTTGCTGGTTCTATTGGATTTTTTGTCAAAACCAGAGGGAAGAAATCTGTAAGACAGAAATAATGACTTTGTGTTGAATAAGCTTCCTAACTCAGAGCACAGATGAGTAAAAGAACAGGCAGTTTCTGTTTTGCTGAAACTGTGGCAAGATAGAGGTTGCACTATAGCTCACATACTATTAAAAAAGTTACAAAAATGAGCAGTGGAATACAATATTCTGAGTCACTTAATTTTCATACTGTATCTAGAAAAAGGGCAGCTTTATATATTAAATAAAGTTATTTCTGACTTTTCTGAGAAGCCCAGGAGTCAATTAGGAAATTTGAGGTTTGAGTGCTTAATTAGTTTACCTGAGGATTGAATTAGATACTATAGCAGGTGTTTGTAACATTTTTTTCAAAAATTTCCAGTATTGTGATAAATTCCTTTTGAAAAAAGGACTTAAAAGAAGTGTCTTGTACAGTCACAACTTGTTGTTTTCATCATCCTCTGCATTTTTGCTTGCAGAGTGGTAACTTGTGGATGTATGCTAAGTCTATGGATAATAATACTCTTATTTGCATCTCACTCAAGAACAACTGAGACATCATAGTTCCAAAATTAACTGTATCCAACACACTACCACTTTCTGGTTAAAAAGTAATGGGGAATTTTGAGAAATAACACAGAGGTGGTTTAGATTTTCTCACTGTCCACATCACGAGAGAGTGAGGTGTTTGAGTACAACAATTCCTGCTTCAGTGCTTGAAGGTGAATAGACATTTCACAGCCAGCCATATTTACAGGCATTTTGTAAGAATTAAAATATTGATTCTACACTGAAATCATCCTTCTTGAAATGACAAGATTTTTGGGTCATCCTGTAGTTGTGACAATCATTTAGTTGCTTTGCCTGTAACTGTTTTCTTTCCTATCCTACATTATATAATGAAGCTCTGGTGCAAACCAAGCAGTTTTTTCCAAGCTAAAACAAGCTGCTACAAGAAGCAGTCATTTATTGATACTTTTTTTCACTCTACTCTGGATCCTAATTTGAATTAATCTCTGGATCAGAATGACTTTATGATTTAGGTTCGCCATTTCAAGGTAGAAAAATCTATTTTGCATTTTGAAAGATATAACATATCCCTCCTTTTTCTAATTCATTTGTGATGTCAATTACAGTGTGTATATAGACATAAATAGAAATACACATATAAAAAATCTTGGCACTAAATCAATGTGCCATCTGCATTGTAAACTGAAGTGTATGTTAAAAACAGTGCCACAACAAAACAACAGTCATATCAAAGTCACAAGGAATGTGAACAAGAGAGAAGACATAAAGGAGAAGATTCACCTGTCATTTGCCATGACAGAAGAAGAGGGCTATGATTTTTTATGAGCTGCTTATACAAGGTAGACTGTCTGCTCTAAAATCTGACTCTTCAGCAAGAGTGAAAACTTTGTCATTACAAAGGACTTCTCTAAAGCAGCTGGTCTCGTATTATACCATGCCTCCAGCAATGACCTGTGTTGGACTGGAAAACTAAACAAGCAGTCTTGTAGCCTTGTCAGTTCTGCAGCATGATATACAAGTCCACAAGGACTTTTTTCCTGCAAGAGCCAACTGATGCACTGCTGCTGGATGCTGCTGTTACTCCACTGCATCAAGACTGAGCAGCATTTTACCAATTGCTTTGTGCAAATTCTTATGAGAACTTAACCAACCTATTCGATAAGTGACTTTCACATATAATTGCTTTCTTTTTTTCTGAAGATAGATTTGTTTGCATGTTGAAACACTTCTTTTGGGTGGGTTTTTTGAGTAATAAGACATCTGATTTTACTCAGGTTCTGAATATTCTTGTCTTCATTTTAATTATAAGAAAGTTAAATGTTGAATGTATGGATACTGCACACATGAAACCATATTTTTAACTCTTGTTGTGTTTTTTCGTGGGAATGAGAGACAAAGAGAGGAAATACTGCAGTTCAAAGCTGACTAAAGAGCCTGATGCAAAAGCAATCAAAATGAAACAGAACAGTCCACATTGACTGTGATGGAATTTGGCTCTGCAATATTTCAGGCTACTTTCTATATATGTTTCCACACATTTTTAAGAGCTGTGTGTTTTTCCCTGAGTGTTTGTCTTCGAATGCTGCATGAATTGTACTACTCAAAGTCATTGCAATTTGATTTGATGAGAAAAACAATACGGCAGCTGAGATTCCATTTAGAGGAGTCCTTTTATTACTGCATGTGCTTGCTGTTAGCCATAAGTGGAAGGCTTCAAAATACCATAAACAGGGAATTTCTATCCTTCCTGAAAGTGCCCTTGTTTTCTTAGCTGGTGGGAAAAGTAAGTTGAGTGCTTGTGTACTCCATTGAAAGCATAGTCTGAGTGAATAAAATGGAGTCTTGCAATAGCAGAGTGGAGTTTTCTTTCTTCCTTTTTTCCATTGGTTGAAAAAGCTAGTGCAAAGCTCAAGCCTCTGTAGATGTCTCTGCATTTGAAGTGAGAGTTGTTGAGTGCAGTTCTGCACTTGACATTGGAACAGTAATAACACCCAGTGGAAGAGCAGACTGTAGCCATCAGCTGCCATCTTTTCTCAGAGATTTTGTCACAAATGACATGATTTGCCTTTAAGGAGTTCTTTTCTTCTAATGAAACCCATTTCCCAGAAGTATACGAGATGCATTGTGTAAGTGTATTAATCAACTTTCCAGCTATACACCAGATATATCACTTGTAAATGAAGACCAGAGAGTAAAGGGAATAAAGGTTATAGATTCCTCTTCAGACTCAATTCATAGTAAGGTCCCCCACTGAAAATGCTGCACCATGTTATGCTTTCTTTTTCCCAATATAAAACACCACTATAATGAGTGAAGGCTTTCCAAAATAATTTTTTTTGTTCTACAACCTCTTTTTCTTATGGAAAATAAGAGGCTTTATATCAATAGACTTATGTGCATCAAGATTAATTATTTTGTTGGGTGTTACCCTCTATATCCTGACTCTTGCTGAATGCAACTTGCTTACTTGCAACAAGTAAGAGGCCAAGAAAAATAAATGGTTTTATTTAAACAAAATCCTTCAGTGCTTTACGGGTCTTGGCTCTGACTGGGAGCTGTCATCACTACAAGTACTTGTGTTAAAAAGAGGCAATATAACTGATGAAAGACTTTAAAGGTAATAAACAGGTTTCTGGGTAGGTTGCCAAACTCCTGGAAATGAACTTTCGTTAGATCTTCCGGGGCTGAAAAAATGGAAAAGAGACAAGAAAATGATAGTGACTGATGTGTTTGCAGAGATACAGCAGAGATGAAGCACAAAGAGAAAGGGACTTACGGTGTTTCCATGTTTTGTTTTCTCTAAAGATCTTTGAGTACAAATCACAGAGAACACAGCTGTTCTCTACAGTTCTCCTTCACCCATCAGGTTATGTGTGTATCATTGTGTTATACAGACCTCCTATTAGAAATAGAACATTTGTTGAGAAAAACTGCAGGAAAAGCTGGAATAAGTTCTTGAAGCAGTTGTGGCTTATTTTACGTGGGATTTCTACATCATACACTGACAGAAATATGACATTTTTGAGGGACTTCCACATAATTTCTTTTCCCTCTGCACTTACATGTCTTTGAATACTTAGTGAAAACAACAGAATTGCACCCCTCTGCAATTATCGCTAAGTAATGAATTAAATGGATTAACTTGCCCTCTCCCTTGGCCCCCCACAAAATAATGAATGTTGGAAAACTTTGGTAAATGAACAGAATATCAAATCTAGATTTCATAAAATCAGAATTAAGAGTGAAATAGGATTAGAATGTAGTATTGTTTGTCAACTGTACTCTTTTTCCCACCCCTATCCCTGCTACATATTTTCTATTTACTGCATTGTCCAATGTTCCAGAAGATAAGCATGTTTCAAAGTCATAAACAGATATCTCCATGTGCTCTTTCTCAAGCTCATCTGAGCCTTTTTGGCATCCTCCATTCATTCATTTTCTGTGTGGAGCAAGCATAACATTTGCTAAAAATCATATTGCAACACCACTAGATGTTTCATGTAAAACGAGCTGAATAAACAGCACTCTTTTAGAGCTTCTCATGGAAGATTGATTATTGCAGACCTTTTTTTCAGAAGTCTTGGTTTTAACTTCTGTTTAATGGAAGAAAATGCGCTCACACTAGTTGTAGCAATTGTGAAGAAACTTGTCAAAAGTTGCTGAAAACATCTGGCAGTGTCTGCAGAAAGCTTGAAATGAGAAGTCTTGGTGCGAAGTACTGCAACAGTTTCAAGTTACCAGTGATACTGCTTTAAATATTTAAAATATTGTGACAAATTCAAAGCTGCTTGTAAATATTTTATGAATGCTGTGGCTTAACAGGATTGTTGTGGTGTTTATTTCATGCATCTACAGAGCATGTTTGTCAGGAAATTGGCTCTGTAAACAGCGTATATTACAATCCTGATATTCATTTCTTAGAAACACTTCAGAATATTGCAGCTCCATCAGTCTATACATGAACTTGTGACATTCTTGTGGGCTGACTCACTTGGTTTAGCCAGGATCAGGAAACAGAGCAGAGAACAGAAAATTTGGATTAAAATAAGAGGAGAAGCCTTCAGGAAAAAAAGTCTAAAGTGCAAGTTTGTGGATGTAGACTGGAACGCAGATTCAGAGATAAGCAAGAACTGCAGCTTGGAAATTTTTTAATGTAATGTAGACATTATCAGTATTTGTAGGTAAAATAGTTGCCTTTGGCTGCATTTCATTCCACATAATCAATGGAGAGTTACAGGCAATTTTGGATTAAAATAAATATCACTAATCCTAGATTTGTCCTTTTATTTGAAAATATGTCCTAAAAATAAAAAGTTCCTGGATACATTATCTCAGAAATAAATAATGTAGATGTTCACATCTCGTTACCTGAATATCATCTATACATAGTAATAGTTTTATAAAACTATCTTTTACTCTACCTTCTTTCTATTGTTAAGCTTCAACCATATTTTGTTTCAAAGATATTTTTTAGATTGCTGAATCTGCCATTTCTCACAATTCTCAAAGGAAAGATCCTCAGATACTAATTATGGTCAGGCCTGCTGAGTGATTAAGGCTTGTAATCAGGCACTTGGAATAAGATTAAGCAAATTGCAGATTTCTTGCTGGGAGAGGTGAATACATCAGAAGCAACACATCATGATCCAGAGTAACAAATAAGAAAGACACCAAAGGAACAACTATGACAAGTATTTAACTATTTCATTTCCCACTGATGCCCTGCATATATCTGCACTAATTCATAAAATAAACTAATAATTTAGATGGGAAGTGTCTGCTGGGTATCACCTGGTCCAGCCCCCTCTCAAAGAGATGCCAGCTTGGAGCAGGCTGTTAATGGCCTTGATCAGTTTCATTCTGAATATTTCTAGGGAAGAAGATGCCACGTCCTCTCAGGGAAACTGTTGTAAAATTTTATCTCTTACAGCGAAAAAAAATGTCCTTATGTCTTATCAGAGTTTTCCCTTCAGCAGCTTTGTTGTTGTGTTTCATCAAGTCATTATTGATGTTAGCTGTGTTGGTCTGTCCTCTAATCCTTCCCCCTAACCTGGTGTCGTATCTCTCCTAAGTTCCCAAAAAAATCTCCCTGAATTCAACCAGCTTCATTGTCCAAAATGCATCTTTTCCTCCTTTCTGAAGAGCTCCTGCTTATTCACTGCAGCACTCCTTTGGCACAGGTTACCCCACTACATCTGTTATGTCCAAATGAACTCATCAATCTGCAGCTGTACGTGGACTTCTCATTCTTGCCATTCTTTTCCTGTGCTGTATGGCTACACGTAGTCATGGGAGTTCCCAGGGCAGCTGTTTTCATGCTGGAAGTATGAGAACCTGCTGCCTTCTGTTGTTCGTGAAGCCTTTCCCTGACTGCAGTCCATGCATCCCTTCTCACGAGGCTTTGGTCAGTGTTCTGCACTGAACATGGTTGAAGAACCTCACTGCTAGATTAGCGATCTTGTTAGCAGAGATGCCTCTTGTGCCACTTTTACAGACAAATACACTCTCTTCAGCTGGACTTACTTTAGTTAAAAAGATGTAATTTATGAAGCTCCACACTAGGTTTTTTGAAGTGACATGAAAAGCAGAAGGTGGACGGGGAAAGGAAGGACTAGCAATACGGATAATGTGAAACATCAACATTTGTTAACACATGGATGGATCTTATTTTCCTGAAATGGTTATTTGAGTAATTTAAGGAGATGTTTGTGTAAGAAAAGATCAGTTAGTACAAGTAGTCGTCTCCGATACCTTGATGAGGTACATTTTTTGTTATTCTGTTTTCCATCTTCTGCCACTTTTCAGGGCTCAATTTTTTCCACCATTTCTTCAAACTTATACAGTAGACAAACTATATATAAACCTAATGAGATTTGAACACTCTCAGGTATGTCTTCTGATTCAAAATGAGATCTCTGCAAGAGCTAACAGTGTTTCATCACTGCTGTGTGGAAGTAGATCAACATACAAGCTTCCTCCTTCTTTTATTAAATATCCAACTGTCTGATGACAAGGACTACTTCTATGGAAGGAAGTTTTTTTATCCTCCATGTTGTCAGTGTACAGTATAACTAACCAGAACAACATTTATTTTTCTTTCTGCTTGATCATCCTTGTGCATTATCTGAAACTAATAAATGTCATCACCAAATTAGGCAAAATAGGTGGAGCTGAGCCTGCATCTCCTTCCTTCTACAAGTGGATCCATCTCATTGAAACTGTTATGTGTCTGTGACAGGTTTCAGTATGGGAGGAAACAACAGTCTACTGAAAATGTGCTCCCCCCTCCTATTAGACAGGGAGGGTAGACATCTCCTCTGCAGGAACTGCTGTTTCTCCTCTCTCTTTCAACTTCGGCAATGAATCATCGGCAAACACCGGGACTGGAATTGGGACAGACTGACTGCAATGTTTTATAAAGTCTGACAGATATTTGGCATTACAGAGATGTAGTATGATTATTACATGACTTCAGGCAACCCAGAGTTTGTATCTCTATATCTCATGAGACAGTTGCTTTCCTGTTCACTTCTTAAAAGCAGCATGAAAAAAGTGCCAGCAATGGAATGTGAAGACCACTACATGAAGTAGCAGACCAATCCCATTTAGCTTTGCTTTTTACACCAAAGTGAGGTAATACCTTTCTGATTTTGCTGCCTTTGAGCAGGTGTCAAGTAATTCTAGCTCAAAACTAGAGGGTACACAAAAGTGCCCTTCCACTTTTCAAACATATACGTCTCAATGCTTTCCACGAAAAGTCACAACCCAATATTATATGTATTATTGTATAGTAAAACACTTTTAACTGGAACACCGTTCCTAGAAATTTGCTTGCAATCCCATAAAATAAACAAGATGATAGGAAAAGATACATTCATATTTCTCTCTCACAGGGAAAATAAGACCACCTCTTGGGTTTCCAGACTGGTAATACCTGCAGAAAGGGGAAGTGTTGAAACAGTCCTAAGCTCTAGAAATGTTTTGAGATTTTTTTTCTGTGTTCACCAAGAACTTTTTTCCAACTATTTTTTCTTCTCTCCTTTTATTTTGTCGGACTATGTTTTACTTCTGCTTTTTCATTTTGTTCAGAATAGATAGATCTAGATACACAAAAGCCAGAAGAAATCAATAAGAGTTGAAGAGAGATCTAAGTGCTGAGACCAGAGTAAATAAAACTTAAGGCTAATATCCAAAAGTCTTTCAGAACAGGTTGTCTAACAGAAATACTGTCTCATTTTTCTATCCCTCTCATCAGCGATTATGAATCTGTTGCAGACTGTGAAAAACTTAAGGTGGGGATCATGAAACTTAGACTTTCTGTCCAGAATAATAGACCTGTCCAGAAAAATTGACTGTGTCCTTTCAATGTTCTAGAGGACAAGAATTTTTGTTATCCACTTTCATTATGGTTCTTTGTGTTTAGAAAATAATGACATGAGGAATTGGAAAAAAAACCAAACAAATTTTCTCTCAAAAAATACATTTAACTGTGGAGGGAGGTTGATGTATTCTGTTTTCTGATATGATTTATTCTAGGCTTTTACTTGTATAAATTAGGAACGAAATGGCTAGAAAAATGCATTGGGGTTTTTGGGTGTTTGTTTTTTGGGTGGTTTTTATTTTTTCCCTGCTGTTTTTCAAATGTCTGCCTAATTGAGCACAGCTGTGCAGTGGCGCAAAACTAACCAGGAAATGAGCATTTTGATAATTTCACTTTTCTAAAGCACCTCTTAAACGTCTCGTGTGAGAATAGCAGCCACAGTACCTTTAAAGATCAACAATATTGAACCAGATTTATCATACTGAGCTGTCTCCTGCAGGCACTTAGAAAAACCATCCACTTTCAAAACAAATTCATAAAGGTTCCCTCAACTGTAACTCTCTTGTAACATAAACAAAATGTGTGCAGAATAGAGACAAACTTTTCCAGGCTGCTCCAAGAATGAATTATTGTCTTTTCACTAGTCTACTGCCAATGAAGGTTTCATATTCTTTACTTCATAATAATCCTCTCTACATCAGTTTTCCATTTTGGACTGTGGCCAGTGGAAAAGTATATAGGTCTATGAAATACGCTGATGTAATTAATTAGGTGTTGCTTTTTGTGAACATCCTGTTTGTAACTTCAAGCTTGATCTTTGCATGTTAAAGGGCTGGTTTCTCCCTGAACCATATCCTCAGAGGATATAATATATTCTGACTAAGTGCACTGATGCAAGTTTGTTGAGTCATTCCTTTCTATAATAAAAATTTAATTTAGAAATTGCTTTTCTTTCTAATTCAGATTCAAATACAGAAAGATGGACATCAGTTCTGGAATGTAAGTTTTAAATAGTGTCAGAAATCTCACCCAAAGAGCTTGTATGGCCCCAGTTTTGTTTTCTTGATTCTTGACTGAACCCTAGCCCTGACCTGACCCCTACCTGATTGGCAAAAAAAAAAAAAAATTCTTGCCTTTAAATTTGATCTTGATTTGAACAGACTCCTCCAAACATCCTGATTCACTCTATCCTAAATTTGTAGTTCAGTAGAGGTTCTCTCATGCCACTAATCTTTCACAGTACTGACACAGAACATAGGCCCTGGAATTCAGACACCTCTTCATATTTTCACTGGTGAAATGTGGGTGAAATGTGTCCCTTGCCATTCCAGCTTTCCTTCTCCTCCAGTATAGTCAGAGATCACTTGCTGCAAATTTTAAATGCATTCAGGCTTTCATACCCTGACTTCTGTGGGGTTTTAAATCACACTGTGCCTTTCACTAGCCTTTTATACTTACATCTATCTTATTTACTTCGATTGAAGTTGTACCAATAAAAATTGGCTTTCTGGACTGATTTTGAGAGTTATAGAGAGAAATCAGGCCAAGAGTTCCTTTAGTTACCCACTGACACAAGCATTGCTCTGGGTAGGCCACTAAATGGGCTGCTGCCTTATTAGTCTGTGTATTCCAAAACAAATACAGCTCGGGAATTTGAATGTGCTTTTCAGTGCACATCATCTAAGAAACAAGAAAAATGTCACTGGTGTGGAAAACAATGTTCTTTCAAGGCAGCATGTTTTAGTTTACATTGCTGTATGCCAAACTACACTTGATTTTTAAATAGTCCTTGTGCTTTATTTGTTTTACTTCTGGTTCAGTGACCTTCTTTTTGGTTAAGAAGAGTACATTGCCATTATAGAGAGGCTTAGATTTTGAAGCCTTTTAGTTATTTGAACTTGATTGCCATGACTCAGTCCACAGCAGTATTTTAAAGTAGTATTAAGAGTCTGAAGATGACTATGATTATTACCTTCCTGGGGTGGCTTGGAGACACTCATTTATGTTTTCACAAAAGTAAAAAGGTTGGGTTAAAAGTAATCTGTTAATGTAAACTCTTACAGTAATTTTTCCCATGTAAGATACAGAGTCTTAGAAGTGTTGTGACATTTATTTAGAAATGTTTTATTTTTCTATTATCATCATCCCTCCTTTTTTTTTTTTCCTTAATTTTCCTCAGTCTTATTTCTGAGACCCAAAACAAACAAATTAAGGTTCATAAAGCAGTAAAACTATGTGAGAATTAAAAAAATTTTAAAAATTTCTTTGCTAATGTGGATACTTCTCAAGGAAAACAAGTTTTCTTGTTTCTAATGAAACTCATTTTCCTATGAGAAAATTTCAATTACATATAGTGTCAGCTAAGGATCAAAATATTATAAACGTTCATTACTTTTACAACTTCAAAATTAGGATTTTATTTTTCAGTTAATGAAACAGCACAAAATTCTAAACCAATGCATCTATCCATCAAACTCGCTGAGCCTGTTAGGCTTTTCATGATGACCATATTTTGACTCACTTTAGATTGAACTGGGCAACAATTTTCCCTGTTGCCTGACCTTGTTTGCAGCATTTATTGCATTAGCAGCAACTCATAGAACCTTTCTCTGGATATTTCAAGACTCATAAGATGTTTCAACTTTAAGTAACATATTTAATTAATACAGAGTGATCTAATTTGGTAAGTAGGATACCTTAAAAATTTGTTGCCTGGACCCGAGAGAGGTCCCCTTCAGAGAGATTATGGGGCCAGGCAAACAATTGCAACTATGGAAGGGTCTCAGTATTTCTCAAGGCCAAATCCAAATTAATTATTAACTTTTAATACAATTTGCTTTTCTGCCGTGAATAGTTTATAATGCAGACTGTCAGTCATATCCCATGATGCTCATACAATCTAGGGAATAGGAAACATACTTGTCCAAGATTATGATTTCGATTTTTTTTGTTCTTTTTTTATACATATAAAATTTTTTATCAATTTGAAACAACACTTTCTCCTTCCTTCATCTATTGCTTGTTGATCTGAGTGCTACAATAAAGGTTTCTCACACTTTAAACTTTTGAGAGTGTTGTACACTGTTGTGGCTACCAGACAAAAAAAGGAGTGGGATAATAAAATGAAATTGAAAAGAAAAATTTTTTAAAATATTTTGGATAATTAAATAAGAAGTTGTGGGATCACCAGATATTTCTTAGAGCAGAAAATTCAGATTAAGAATTTATTTTTAATTATTAGAGGTTTTGTGCTTATGGCTGCGAAATAATTAACTCAAAGGAGGGGTAACAGTAAAACTAATATAGCTTAATATTAGTATAGCACTTCAAAGCTCTTAGAAAAATAAATTACTTGAGTCCAGTGTGTAACTCTCAAGAAATTATTTCCTCAGCATGTATAGACTTTCTTTTCTGCTCTGACTATTCACAGACAACTTTTAGTGGTCTTAATGCATTTATTACTCATGTTCTTTTGATAATTTTTGTACTAATAGTATGGAAATATATCTTTATATCAGATACCCTGTAATAGAAGCCAGTGATGTTGATTGTGGAGTGGTGCCTCTTCCCTATAACTGATAGCCACAGGCCAACTTTGAAGAAATAATTACAGCTTTGGATCCATGATGAAAAAATTCAGAATAAGGGGAGGGCTTTTTATTCAATTATTTATTTAATTAATTATTTCTTTATTTTAATGAGAAGGTTTTATTTCTGGTTTATGTGTTTTCCATCTCATTCTCTTCTTTCCCTTGTGAGTTTTCACAAACAATAATTTTGATTTGTGTGCTCCTAAGTGACTGGGAGGTATGGGGTTTTTCATCAATTCATGTTGAGTTATTTGATGGCATTTTGGATAAATGGTGCCAAATTAATGCACAGAGATGTTAATTTGATGTTTTGGCAGTAGTCATTCTGCCTGGACTCCCAGGCAACCACATGTCCGCCCCCACACTCTTTTCTTTGTCGTTCAGTCTGAGATGTAATCCATATGATTTTGCAGACACAACTAGAGCACTTCTCTGATTTTCTTTTCTAATGTCAGCCAGAAAATCCACTAACAGCCTCATAAAAACTGCAGCTTTGTGGGTCTCCCAGGCCAGCCTGCCATCAGGACTGAAGGAGCAGCACACAATCACTGTCTCTCCAGAGCAGTTGTAGTGATACAGCAGGATGGATGCCCAAGCAGTGAAACGCCTTCATTAGGACTCCTTGAGCTTGGAGGGAATTTGCAGGCTCAGCACAAGCTACATAAAATCAGAAGTGGAACAGGGAGGGGGTAAGGAAGGTGAAAAAAAGCTAGCTGCAGAACTTGCAAATCTAAGTGATGAATGAGTCCTTGCAATAATTCTTATAGATCTGAGTGAATGGCCTCTCTGGTGTTGCAAATGTGACAGGATCGCTGACAAACAGAGAAATTAATCACAGGGAAGACAATGTTTATGGAGGTCTGTACTAAGAAGCAAAGTCAATAATTATTTAGGTGATTCTTTTGGGCTCACCTGCCTTTAACTCATGCTAGTTTCAGTTTGCCTTTCTAATGTAAGAAAGAATAGAAATGCCAGAATTGGCATATTTCTGATTAAACTACTGGCCCAAGGTCATATAAAGACTGAAAAGCAAAGACATTACTGGAAACATCAGGTGTCTGGATTTTGCCATACAGGTTAAACCATTTAGTTTGTCAGTAAAGGGTATGGCTGCTAAACTAAACCCAGCAGCACTCTTCTTTAAATAGTTTTAGTGTTTGGAGGGCATCAGACCTAGCAATTCATGACATGAAGGTTTAATAACACTCTATTGAGTTTGTGCAGCCAAGTTTTGGTAGCTGGGGGATTACGTGAGTGGCTTCTGTGAGAAGTTGCCGAAAACATCCCCAATGTCCACCTGAGCCAATGCCAGCCAGCTCCAGGATGGACCTGCTGCTGGCCAAGATGGGAGCACAGAGATCCACCTGCAGCCCATGGAGGAGACCCACACTGGAGAAGGTGGATGCCTAAGAGGAGGCTGTGACTCCATGGGAAGGAAACCCATGCTAGAGCAGGGTCCTGGCAGGGACGTGTGGACCCATGGAGAGAGGAGCCCACACTGGAGCAGGTTTCCTGTGATCCCATAGGGGGCCCACGCTGGAGCAGCCTGTGCCTGAAGGCCTGCACCCCATGGAAGGGTGATCCATGTTGGGGCAGTTTGTGGAGAACTGGTGCCTGTGGGATAGACTCACACTGGAGGAGTTAATGGATAACTGTCTCCCATGGGAGGGACCCCATGCCAGAAAAAGGGAAAGACTCTCTCCCTGAGCAGCAGCAGGAATGACACATGATGAACTGACCATAACCATGCTTCCCTGTCTTCCTACACTGCTGGAGGGGAGGAGGTAGAACTGGAAATGAGGGAGTGGTGGTGGGAAGATGTTTTTAGCATTTATTTTATTTCTCATTATCCTCCTTTGATTTTTCTAGAAATAGATTAAATTAATATCCCAAATCTGTTTTGCTGGTGATGGTATTTGGTGAGTGATCTCTCATGGTCCTTATCTCAACCCATGAACCTTTCACTACATTTTCCCTGCCCAGCTGCAGAGGGAAGTGATAGAGAGGCATTTGTGGGTACCTGGCATCCAGCTCACTAAACAGTCATTATGGAAAGGACTGTGACAACCCCAAGATGGAGTAAAAGAGACCTCAGCATTGCTCAGGGTTACATGAAGGATCAGCAGGAGGTATCATGGTGTAAATTCCCAGTAAATGGAATGTGGGTATAATAGGGAAATGTGAAGATGATATCAGAGATTTGGTTATCTTAAAGACAGATGAATCAGTAATTTAAGGCATTGCTATGTAAAGTTCAACCCATTGATACGATTTACAAATAGGGCTAAGGCTGAGAATTCACTGAATGTCTCCCAATGAAACATACTTCTCTTTTTTTTGAAGACTTGGGGAGTGAAATTTAATCTCTTAAAAATACTCTTGATTTTGTCCTTGATTTCTGACAAATTGCAAGTAATCAAGTCCCAACAGTAGTAACATTTACAGTCAAAACTACCTAATTTTTATAGAATAGCAATTGTTAACACCACAGTTAAAATTGTTAGGTACACACAGTTCCTGATCTCTTTGAGCATGTAACCCCTATCCCTTTCACTCATGTTGTATTCACCCCACTGCTGCTCCCCTGGGCCCTGAGATTAATGCAGCCCGTGTGATTTACCCTCAGAAGGAGGAGGAAATCGGACGGGAGAGGATTTCTGGAGAGTTGTCAATGTCCTGCATTGTCTGGGAAGAGCATGATATAGATAGTGAGGATTGCTTCCTCCACACTCCAGGTCTGATATTTTTATAGACTGGCACACTACTCTTCTCTCCATTGGTCCTCCGGTGGTGTTACAGATGAATTTACGGGTGTGAGTTAGACACTTGTTCTTTATTCTCCTTGTTATGCTTAAAACCCATTTAATATTAACAATATTCTAAGGTTTCAATCTTTTGATGATTAATAATTGAGAACTGATTAATTATTTACCATGCCAGGGCCTCTGAATTTGTAGTGTTCCCACACTTGCAAGGACTCTGCTCTCATCCAATGTCTGCACTCCTCTACAACAAATCATTATTCTAAGGCCACAGTTACTGCTTTGTGCACTGAAGAACTGCTGCTGGTTACCACTGATTAGTTACAAAAATATATCAGAACAGTTATAGCAGTGGACAGTTATTGCAGCACACAATCATAAAAAGATAAACTGAAGTTGAAAAAATGGTTATCAGTTGCCTAGTAGCTAGAAAATTGCTATTAGCTAAACAAACTGAAACAAAAGATCCAGTCAGGCCAAGACAAATCAAGCCTGGCAAATCCTAATTCTGAGGCTTTGCAGCATTAATGTAAAGCCTTTGGCCTGTCACAAGCCATGGTAATGCTGTTATTTGGATCACAAGGCTACAACACCTGATCATGTTGGTAAACACACAGACACAAACACACCCACACACCTCGACTTCATCTATTTCCTGCATTTGCACTTCAAGTGCAGGAAATACATGAAGTTCTCTTATTACATGTTGCCAGTTGACTGCACTCAGCAAATAAAGTCCAAGGATGTTCATCAACTCCAAATTTTCAGTTGGAGAAAATTATAGATATTTGGGTTTATCGCACATGTTCAGTTTGCAGTGGGAAAAAAAAAAAAGAAAAGACAAACCCACATTTGGATTTGTGGGTCTCCTGAGTCTAGCAGGTATTGTGTGGACCTGCAAAACTTAAATCAGCTGCAAATCTAAAAGTATTTGAGATTTTTTTATCAAATGATCTTTAATCAATATCCCCCCACGACAATAAAGTGGTTATTTTCTGGTACATCTAAAATAAAACTGTGAGTCTCATAGCAATGAGGTTGAATAGATGTGCAATTATATTTTTTAAGAGGAAGAAAGAAACCTCATCTTAAAATTTTAATGTCTATGGATTACATTGTATATAGCAAAAAAATGGTCATAATTTGGTCCTATCATAAACCAATTTTTATGGTATATGAAAAAAGAATATTTCTCTCTGGAAAGGAACACTTCCAATTAGTTAAACTGGAGATGAATGGACCCATTAGATAGAAGAGGATGGAGAGGATTTGTAGTCTTCAACCAATGGCATGAACAAAAATACTCATCTGCCATAACCTTCCTCAAAAAAACCCACGAGGTAATGTACTTGCTGGCTTGAAAAGACAGTTTATTTTCCATTATTGGGCTTTTTTCCACCCATCTTAACTTTTATCTGAAGAAATACAAATATAAATCTGACTCTCCTCAGTTTTGCTGGCAAGGTTTAAGAAATGAATGCTAAATATTTGAGTATCTCAACTGAAGTTAGAAGTTTGGCTGATAAATGTAATACCAATTATACAATATAGTTGGCATTTTGCATGGACATAATACCAGATAATGTTTTCATTTAAGAAATAGAAAGGCCTATAATCAGCATATAGATGGATTGAAAGCTTGCTGTCAGTTTCTAAAATATAGTTAATTGTTGGAGAGAATCTTAATGAGTGTGTTTCTTTTGGGGCATCTTAGATTTAGATTTAATTTCAAAATCAACAATCTTGAAGAAGAAATAGCATACGTATAAATGATGTGTACAAATTACAGAGATATTTATGGACATAGTAAATAATGATAAATAATAGTCTGGTTGTCTGAACCCAGGTGTTATGTGACAGCAAAATACAAAGTCATGCAGAGAAATGAGAAACATAATCTTTAACTATGGGAAATAATTATAAACTTTAAAGGAAGAAAGAAGTAAAACATTTGAAGGGGTGGGGTGTAACAGTAGTTCACCAGCTAATCAGGAAGGCCTAATGATGAATTGTAGTCAGTAGTAGCGAATGCACTAAGGAATATCACATAAAGAGGAAATTGTATCACCATCCCATGATGTGTAGTCCCCCAGTCTGACATCTAGAGTGAAAAAAAGTGCTGGTAAATCAGAGAAAGATGAAGAAAAAAAGCTGAAGGATTATAGAAGAGGAAACATGTATCTTAGAGACTCTCTTCAGATGCTTCATCGACTTAACATATCAAAGGAAATGCAAAGGGGTGACTTCCTGAAAACCTTTTAGTGCCTTGAAGTCTAGGAAGTGGAAATCCGATAACAGAGATGCCTTCTACCTGACTAGCAGAGATGTGGCAAGATTTAATGGCTGGTAGCAGGAACCAGGGAGGTAAAGCAAAAATAAAAAGCCCATTTCTAACACTAAAGATAATGAATCCACAAACCTGCACACTGGGAGTGCATTATCTTACCCAGGGGCTCAGACTAGCTGATAACCATGCTCCACTTTGACCATTTGTTCTGTAAATCTTCAGAAGTAACAGAAATGTAAATTCACTTAACAAAAGTTTTCCTTTCAAAGTGTTTATAGATCACTACAGGTAAATAGCTGCAAAGAAAAGATAAAAAAAGCAAATAATTGTTTTGAAACAACTTTAAGATTTTTGTTCATAGAAATTCTGCACAAGCCTAAATGTCTTTGTTCCTGTATTTCTTTTTGACAAAGAACCTTTACGTATCTGATTGTTATTCTTGAAAGTTGGCCACGGACATGAACAAAATATTTTTTGTTTCCGTTACTTTAATTTCAATATCCGGTAACAATCTGCCTTATGGTAAATAGCAGCTGCCCTCTGTTTTGTGATTGGCAATCAGTCCCACCCAGTGGGACAAATAGATGATTATTTAGCACTATTAAAGAATATAGTTCCACCAAGTAACAGTATTTGGTGACAGGAAGAATAAATCAGCTAAAAACATAACACTGAGGGGGGTAAATTTTTTAAGAGCAGATTTCACACATCTGCATAGAGCTCACTGAAATCAGTGAGAAAGTTTCTGTTTTAGAGTGGATGTAGGACTAATTTGGTAAAGGTGTTCAAAAGAAAACTCTTGCGATGGGAGGTTGAACATTATCAATAAAACAAACCCTAAACCTGTGCTGAGAAAGACACAAATACTAAATGTACTCTTTGTATAAATAAGTAAGCATGAACTGAGGAGACATAGGTTTTATCCACGCATAACTCTTCAAAATCATATCCAAGCATATTATATTTTTAAATAGGAGTAGATTGGAATAAGTTTTGAACCCATCATTCCTCCTAAAATAAACAACTCATTTCTCAAGTCTGAAGCATGGTAACAACTCTGATATGTGAGTCTTTCCTTGAACAAATGGGAAAATCTCATTTCACGTTACGTCCCTGAATTCTTTTTTTTCCAGCTCAGAGGAAGTATATGAACTCCAAAAGCTGGCTTTGGGAAGAAGATAATTTCTTCTCTTAGAATAAATTATGTTTTATTCTTTATCCCTTTTCAAATTCCAGTAGCAGATACATTTCAAATGTTTCACAGTTTTGGCCAGAAGCATGCAAAATCTCTTCAGAGAGAGGAGACAGGCCTGTCCCTCACATTTGGACACTAACTCTGCCTTCTTATTTTTTTATGATACACCATCTGACTTTCAAATAAGGACATGGCTTGCCTAGCAACATCTCCTACTAGACCTCATGATTCACTGATAGTTTGATGTCTGAAGTATTTTTCCTGTTGATTGTATTAAAGAATGAAGAATAGGCTTAGGACTAAAAGTTACAAAGTTCATGAATTCTCTTGTCTGATGGTATCCTGTTTAGTTTTATTTTTATTTTGGAAAGTGTGTATGCATGCACATATGCATAGGTACCTATATATGGTAGTGGAATATTTTTCTAATTATATCTATACATAATATATTAGAAATTATTTTTTATATAGTGTCGCAGGAAGTTTAAGCAGTAAGAATTGCTCAGTATCTGGTAGAAACATCTGATACCTTGTCTTGCCTACAATCTTGTAACAGCATGGTTAATACATTCCTACACTTTTCAAAGCCCTTTTCAAATAACCTTCATATTTAAGAAAGAGTAGACCTCTAAAAGATGGAATTGTGAAGCTGACAATAAACTCAACTTCTCATGATGAGCTGAAGAACTAGACATAAAGTCCTATGCTTAGAATAAGGAAGGTCAATATGCCAGAGAAAGAATTCTGTTTGCATATGAAACATGAAGGATTGTACTTAAAAAACCAAGTAGTCAGAAAATTGTTTGAAATGGTGAATAACCAATTTAGCTTAAATTCATGATATATTGCATGAGCTTAAACAGAAATTCTGTTTGAACAAGTAAGAAAAGTAACATAGGACTTTTCCATGACTACACAGAAATTTTGTATCTATAATCATTTAAATACAATCAAGTAAAGTAGCAATGTTATTTTCTTTATTTATATATTACAGTAGCCTTTGCTGAAATAATATTGTTCCTGTGGAAATAAATATAAAAAGAAATAGGAGATGATTTGGACACCAGCTAGACAGGTATAAGTATTATGAAAACCATGAAATGTAGGTTAAACAATAAAAAGGTTGAAACTAGCCAGTATGATTAAAACAAGTTAGCTTAAAATAGATAAGGATATGAGCAAATTTTCTTATTTGCTCCTTTTTCTCGAGACAGGGAGAATTGAACAACAGTTAAACAGGAGAGGCCCTTGCACTTCTTCCAGTAATGAGCTATAAAATTTTTCCAGTCTCAGACTCTTTCCTGTTCTTACTTTATTTACATCAATTCAAGATGCTTACAAACAAAAGTATGTAATATTGAATGCAGTCTAGACTGAACTTCAAAGGCTCCAGATCTTCAAACTGAAATCAACAAAAAATTCTAACTGGAATCAATACAGTGGATCTTGTAAGTGAAGTGGGGAATGACAGCCCTCTTGGCCACAGCAAACATGGAAGAAATTGAGTTCAAAATCTCTGCTGACAGGAGGAAAAGTGCCAGCAAAACATCAGCTCTGGACATGAGGAGAGATGAATTCAGGTTGCTCAGGGAATTAGTGAGTAAAGTCCCCTAGGAAAATGTCTTTTGCAGGTGGTGGGGTTCATCAGTGCTGGTCACTTTTTAAATATCACCTCCTAAAGGAGCAGGCAATTCCCAAATGTCAGGCAACGCAGGAGGTTGGCTTGGCTTGAACAGGGATCGTCCCTTGGAAATAAGGCAAAAAAGGCAGGTGCATGCCCAGTGGAAGCAAGATCAGGTGACAGGAGAAGAATATAGACAGGCTCTTTGCCTCTGCAGGGAGAAAATTTGTACGGTCAAAGCTCTACTGGAGTTGAAGCTGGCCAGAACTGTGGGGGACAATAAAAAGAGTATTTTGAAATATGTTAATGGCAGCAGGCAGTGTAAAAATAACATTGGACCATTACAGGATGAGGATGGTCACCTCATACACAGGGACAGAGACAAGGCAGAGGAGTTCAGTGCATTTTTTGCCTCCATCTTCAACATGGATGATGGACTAAGGGGCTCTCAGCACCCTGAGCTGGAGGACCATGACTGCAGGAATTATCAACTTCCAGTCAACTGTGAAACTGTGCAGGAACTGCTGCTCCAGCTGTGTCCCTACAAATCTATGGGGCCTGACAGGATTCATCCAAGAAGCCTCCAAGAGCTGGCTGATGTCAATCACAAAGCCTCTCTTGATGATTTTTGAGTCATCTAGGGAATCCTGAGAGGTCCCAGCTGACTGGACGCTGGCAAATACTGTCCCAGTTTTCAAGAAGGGCAAGAAGGAGGACCCCAGAGACGACAGGCCTGCCAATCTCACTTCAGTGCCTGCTAAAATTATGGAGAAGATTATTCTGAGAGCTATTGAAAGACAGCACAGTCATTGGTCACAGCCAGCACAGCTTCATGAGAGGCAAGTCCTGCTTATCAAACCTGATTTCTTTTCATGACAGGGTGACCCACCTAGTGGATCAAGGGAAGCCAGTTGATGTAGTCTTTTTGGATTTCTGACACAGTCCCTCACAGGATCCTTCTGGACAAAATGTCCAGAACACAGCTGGATAAACACATCATTCAATGGGTGAGCAACTGACTCATGGGTTGGGCACAAAGAGCTATAGTAAATGGGGTGACATCAGACTGGTGACCTGTCACCAGTGGGATTCCACAGGGCTCCATCTGATGCCCTGTGCTCTTCAACATCATAAATTACTTGAATGCAGGACTGGAAGGGATACTAAACAAGTGTGCAGATGATTCAAAACTGTTGACTCCCTCAAAGACAGAGAGGCCCTGCAGAGGGACCTTAACCAACCAGAGGGGCAATCTCCAATCGTAAGAAGGAGGGCAGTGAGGATGGTGAAGGGTCTTGAGGAGAAGCCATATGAGGATCAGCTGAGTTCGCTTGGTCTGTTCAGCCTGGAGAAAAGGAGGCTGACGGGAGACCTCCTAGTTGCCTACAGGTTCCTCGTGAGGGAAAGAAGAGGAGCAGACAATGATCTCTTCTCTCTGGTGACCAGTGACAGGACCAGAGGGAATGGTCTGGAGTTGTGTCAGGGGAGGTTTAGGTTGGACATTTGAAAAAGCTTCTTCACCCAGAGGGTAGCTGGGCACTGGAACAGCTCCCCAGGGAAGTGGTCATAGCACTAAGCCTGACAGAGCTCAAAAAGCATTTGGACAATGCTCTCAGGCACACGGTGTGACTCTTGTCCTGTGCAGGGCCAGAAGTTGGACTATTGATGATCCTTGTGGGTCCCTTCCAAAACAGCATATTCTGTGATTCTCTGAAATGATTCTCCCTACCAGCTCAGGAACTTAATGCACTTGCTGTACTCTTCCTGACACATTTTCCACCAAAGCTGCATATTGACATGTTAAAAAGAAGGCTTGGTTCAAACAATAGATGTTTGGACATTTCTGCATGTTTTTAAAACACTGCTCTGACATATTCTTCACTGAGATGTCTTAAAATAAAAAGGGTAGCTTCCTTCAAATACAAATACTCACATTTATATTCTTATTGCTTGGGTTACACTAGCATTGATGTAATTCCTTAAATGTCTGTAACTTAGGATTAATTTCAAGTTAAATTTTTGGAAGTTTTCAATGGGCATATGCCAGTCAAGACAAATTGGGGTGATGGTGCTCCCTTAGTGAGCAGCTTTCTGAGTAAATTTATTCATAGTAAGAGATAATGTCTGGACCAAGGTCAGGAAATCTACATCTCCACAGGAATAGCTATGTGCAGACAGTTGAGGAAATAATTATATCTGATTTTTTTAAAAAAATCAAATCAACTGAGGGTAATAATTATTTCAATTTTTTAACCCTAGAGAATTCTTGTAGGTCCAGATAATGCTGGAAACTCATTAAAAGGCCTAAAGGATTTCAATCCCATCTGAATTTCTGTTGGAAAATAACAACAGGGACGTTTTGGCAAATATGCCCTGGAGTTCACTAGTCTTTATGTACTAAATCCAAGATTATTATGACTATGTGAGCAGAAAGGTAAAAACTGCCAATAAACCAAACAGAAATGTGGGTTCCAACCATCAGGGCCTGCCTGAGCAGCCAAAGGAGTGCATGGAGTTAAAACATATGGATTCAGTGGGCATGGATTATATCATGACTTCATTATATGTATGTGCACACACAAAGCATTTATTGCATAAGGATTTCTGAGTGCTTACAAAAGGCAGAGCTTTCCTTGTCAGTTTGCACAGGAGCTGTGGTCACCAAGATTCCTAAGAACAGCAGAAGGGCTTTGCAGGGCTCCCTGCATTTTCTGAGGAAGAGCCTTCTTGTGCTGCCTGTGCTCTCTTGCAAGCTAACAAACAGAACCTCAAAACAAAACCTAGGAGGATTTGGTTTTGAAACATTTTTAGAGCTGTAACTATAAAGAAACTGACATGCAGGCAGTAAAAGTACAGCTCTAATTTGTAAGGGAAGTAATCAGTACAAATTAAGAGCAGATAAAAAGAAATTACCATCATAAGGGAGAAGGCAGAAATGAAGAAATGAAAATTCCTGGAATGTCTCCAGCAGAGTTTGGTTCTCATGTTACTTTACTTATTAGAGGCAATTAGGAGAGATTCGTCTGTTGCTAAGAGTCCTTTAGATTAGATTAGAAGACTAAAAAGTTTTAATGTGTTGGCCTTTTTCTGCCCTTGGGGAAAAATCTAAACCCATAGGAATGCTAATGAGGGGTAGAATCTCCAAACGGTTTAAAATTAGTTTTTTTGCTTTCTGTCCACTCCCCTCTACTTTTCCCACTTAATTTCTCCTGTATGTTTGCATCTCTACCTGTACAATTTCACCTAGGAGACTGGCAGGAAGTCTGTGAGAAATCATGAACTCTCAAGAGATGCTATTTACTGCTTGATTTCTGACTATATTTATACTTCTGTTTGTAGAAGAAGATGGAAGTAGGTAGTCCACAAAGGAAGTAGAAATAGGGCCCTTTTAACTGCAACTAAATCATGTTGACTGCCCTTTTACACCCACACATCATTAAATGTTCTCAGAAGCTGTAATCTGCAATGACAAAGATGGAAAATGGACCATACACTTGAAGAATTGAGGCAGACTTGACTTCTTTTGACAATGTTTTCTTGACAGTCTGTTAAATTAGCAACAGCAGATCACTATCAAAGATATAGGCAACTGTCCTGCATTTGCTTCACATAATAAAATTTCCCACAGGGACGGAAGAGATCAAGGGTTTGTGAACACTCAAGCGTTAGCCATGGCAGAAAATATTGTCTAAAGCGTAAGTTACCAGCCTTCAGTTATCCTTTATCTTGGGAGTGAAAACCAGGAGTCCACAACTGGGGGAAAATAAAGTTTTATGGAAAAAACAGAGTCCAAGAATTGTCAGAAGTAGATGAAAGGCCTTCCTAATGTAGCAAGAACACCTTGAAATAAATATGAGCTCAGATTAACAACCAGCAGTATAACAGAGCCAGGTCTGGAGTTATGAGCTGTAGCTATTCAAGACCAGGCGAGGGAATTCTGCATCAGCTGTTAATTGTGCATGCAGAGGCATTAGTGAGGAACGAATCTCTGCAGTAGCTTAGCCAGGACAAAAAGAAGGGATGGCAAGGACTTCTGCAAAATTATGACGTTCTCTTGCAATGTTACTAAATTTAAGCACGGAAAAGGAGAGAAAATAAAGCTCCGGTGTTGTATTAAAAGCAATAATGACATCCTGTCTTGCCCCGCTCCAAGGCATTTTACCTTTCTTTTCCAATTTTTTAGAGGGTATTTTGTTTTAACATTGGGCTATTCTGGAAAAGATGTTTATGTTTTAAGAGTGGTTTATTATCTTAATATAGTGAAAAACTGACACCAAGACTCCTGGCCTCACTGCAGTGATAGTTTCACCAACAGAGTTCAGTGTTCCAGCAGGGTGTTGTCTGTCTGACCCCAGCCCTTTCCTCAGAATTGCCCAACAGTGCTCGTCCTGCCCTGCTGGAGGCTTCCTGTACTCTGTAGGCTCCACAGTTCAGCAAGGCATCAGGCTTCACTGAATCACACAATATGCAGGGGGAGAGACCCTTCTGTGTGCATCCAGGATATTTTCAACAAAACCTGGGTTATACAGGCAAAATATGACCATTTTGTACTTAGCTGCAGATAATCCAGGTGCAGACTTGGCTGTCTTCCTCTGAAAGCATAAATTCCATCCAAATAATTTACTAAAGCTTTGTGAAATAACATGGACTGACATCACCATGTCTGTCCTTACGGAGTTCTGCGAGATCAGGATTTCAGCAGAGCAATCAGAAATAGCTTTACATTCTTTCTATTCATCCCACAAGCTACAGGAACTATTTTTGCTCTTTTGAAAGCAAGCAGTAGCTTTGTTCAGTTGTCTACAACAAAATGTGGTTTTTTTCTCTTCTATCTGTTTTTTGTTGGTTGGTGGGTTTGCTTTTTATACAGACATGACAAAGTAAGCATCACTGAAAGACTTGTATAGAGCACAAACACAAGAGGAAGCCATATATTGTTTGGGATTTATCACATTTTCTGGTTTACTCAGTCTGGCTTGGTCTGTTATTCCAGAGAGCATTTTGAGATCTGTCTATGCAACTGATGAGACTCATGCATCTCTTCTTGCTGCCAATCTGAAATACCAGGAAAATTCTGATAAAATGACTTTGTTGTCATATGATATCAACATACTCATAGGAGGGAGAGATAAAGTATGAGGCAGGAGAAACCAAAATTGGTATTTTCAGATGAAGGACTGAGTCCTGATTCCTATCTTGTCTGTTGTGTCCTTGTCAGTTGGTGTGAAGGAACAGAGGAAATATCCTAAAATCTGGTTGCCAGGGCTATCCCACATTGCAGCCTCTAGATGCATTACACAGTAATACATCATACACATTTTCTGAGCCCTCCTCTAGGCTCAGGTTGGCAGCTGGGGTACAATACCTTCATTTGCTTCTTCTCTCAGGAAAACTCTTTACACTTACCATTACCTTTACTTGCCATTTAAAACTGAACAAGGTTTTAGTTATTGGACAATTTACAACTTAGTTGCCAACATGTAAGGAAAGTTAAAAGATGCTGACAATCTCACAGAATTAGGTCTCTGATTGCATTTGGAGTTTTAAATCTCTCTGCTGTTACTGTATATTTCTGATTCTTTATGAAGTTGAGGAGATAACACTAACATACTTTTCTCCCCTCTTTCACAATTGTTTTTAGCAACACAAAAACAGTAAAGGAAAAAACCCACATAGTAAGAAATACTGAATATAACTAAAAATAGATGAAGATACTATTTTATCTTCTACAGATAGTAGAGTTGACAGTGCATGTTGGATAGCTGTGCATATTTCTGTACATAACTAATCTAATACATCAAATACATCTAGTTGCAGAACAAATCCTGCTGTCCTAATAACATACCAAGATTATTAATAGAGTTTCCACATGTGAAATTGCTTTTCCAAAAAGCATATGGCTCAATTTGGCTCGACAGCTTTTATCCCTTTAAGTGTCAGCAATTTGCTGAAAACATTATTATTAGTTATAATTTATTTATTATCTCCCTCGAAAATTCCTAACAATATTTTTGAACTCTGCCATTACATCTAGAAACACCACTGAGCCTAGCAATTGACAAAACTGTGTCATAATAAGTTGGATGTATGCTGCCTGTGGTTTTTAATATACCAGCAATGTCATTATTTTGTCTTATAACTTAAAGGGAAAATTAGCTTCTTTGCTAAATCACAAAGCACATATCCTTATACAGACAATACATTTTATGCAAAAATACATATAGAAATCATAATACAAGAGTGTTCAAATTTCAATGTCTAATCGGAAAATGTTAGGAGCTGCCAGAATTAAGCTGTCCAAACTGAGAAATGATTTGGCAGGGAAAGTTCCTGGGTCCTGGTCTAATCTGATGCTTACACACTGGAAAGCAAATTATCATTTCTTTTCTTGAAGCTTTCTGCTCTGCTTGTTCTGTACCCTGGGCACTTTTCATGATCACATAGTTATAGACTGAATAATAATTTGAATTTTTTTACAATGGATAAATTTTGCATTTTGCTAGTGATACTTGCCAAGACTAACTCCTTTCCTTGGTGGTTGTTGTTGATGTTGTTTTTAGGGGGGCGTGTTTGTTTGTTTGGGGTTTTTTGTTTGGTTGGTTTGGGTTTTTTGGGTTTTTTAGGAAAAAAGCTTTCTACATTAAAATGACAATACCCACAACAGATGTAATAATTGTCCAAACTAAAGACTAATTAACAGTACTGAGAACTGACTATTTTCTATGTTCTCTTTTCTATGTCTCTGTGGACAGGTAGTGTCCTGAGCAATTCCACAGAGCCTGCAGGCTGACTGAAAGCCAGCTTGCTTTCCCTCCAGAAACCCAACATCTGTGTGGAAATACTGCTAACCTCTCTTCTGCTCAGCTATCCAGACTAGTTCAGAAGCTCCCTGCACACACAGGTGCAATATGCCTTGTAGAAACCTCCTGACCCCTGGGAACCTGGAAGAGGGAGATGATCCCCATGTCCAGGAAGTGAGATGCACAGCTGTGACAGAGCCAGATGGTAAATCTGGGGAATCAGGAATTTTGTGTTGAATTTTAGGCTTTCAGGGAAGCAGTTTGAGTATTACAGGCAGAAAATCATATGCATATACCTGCTGTGACATCTAACTATGATATAGGGCCATTAATGGAAACTTGGTAGAATTGTTAATAATGAGGCAGAAAAGCCACAAGTCTCTCGTGACTGCATTTTATACATCATGTGCATTTGAAACAGGCAGGTTGTGTTTACATTATTGTAGAACTTGGAACTAGGATTCCTGGTCCCTCCCAGCATCCAGATCCACAAGCACTTTCAGAAGACTGCAGCAAAAGAGGAAACTAACCTTGTCAGCCAAGAAGATTGAGCAGGCAGAAGGGAGCTGGTCCTCACTGGAACAGCACCAAAACCCCTTCCTCGATGCCTCACAACCTTAAAACTCTTGTTACAAAAAAGTAACATTTTACTTCTTTTGCAAATCAATCATAATTATAATGTGTGAAGAAAACTATGTGCTGAAACTGATCTCAGCATGACTCCGAGCTGGGAAAGAGCCCGCTGCAGCTGTTCCACTGCATTAGAGCCATCAGCTTCACCTCATTAGGAGAAGCATTCAACTTCCTATGAGATCCATGCTGCATAACCTCCTGCCCTGCCACACGGTGTGAGCAGTGTCACTTAACCCCTTGTGTTCCCGGCTGCACTCAAGTGTAGGGAAGAGAAAGCTGCAGGAGTGGCTAGAGCAGCTTCTTGGCAGTGCTGGTGTCTGGGGGCAAGAAAACTACAGTTTTATGTACAAATATTCATGATGCCACTGTGTGCCTCGCTTTCTGACAGACCAGCATCCTGTGGAGCACTGTGGGGTGCACCAGCAAAACTGAGCAGTCACTGTGGCAGAGACAATATATTAAGAAAAGAAAGTGGCAGTGTTAAAGAAAGAACAAATATAATTTGTTTAGTCACCTCAGAGCAGTATGACACAGCCAAATGTTCCTCTCAGACTAAAATGTTTTATATTTTGTGAGGGGAACAGGAAAGTATGCAATGCCTCTTTGTATTTAATTAGATCATTTAATTAGATATGATTTTCATCAGTCGCAATTGATTTTCTTTGTTGTAGAGAGGTTTGGTAGCAATTTTCCTTTCCAAAACAAATGTAAAAACATAGTTTGTGTATAGTATTGTCCTAAGGTGTATGAACTGCTCTGAACTTTAAAGCATTCTACTTGGAAATCTTCAAGCATTGCACTCAGAAGGATGTGCCCATAATTTTTCCTAGAGCTGAGTTCTGATGTACCCCTCAGGACTGTTAAAAACCACACATTGTGTCCTTAAGTGTCTGGAGATTGTATGAAGTAAGGCCGAATTACAACAAAGGTGAAATCCTATTTTATGGAATTCAGTGGCTGGGTGGGGGTTCTGTGGTTTTTTGTTTTGTTTTTTTTTTAAGCATTATTTGGTGTATTTTATAAACTTTACTAGGGTAGAGTTTGCAGATTGGCAGAACTGACTTTACTCTCAATTACTTTATTATTTTTAGGACTTTTGTGGGAAAAGGCTAATATAATCAGGGTCTGACTCTTATTTCACATTATGTAAGCTTTGCTAAGGAGCAAAGACTCCAAAGTCACTCAGTTAAGGAAATGAGAGCCTTCAAAAGGCTCTGTTTCCCTGGTGTTTGGTTCATTCACCGCTTTTGAACATGAACATGTTTCAACACAAAAAACACCTCCTCCTTACAAAAGGGCGGAGAAGGAGGGTTGTGGAGGAAATCAGATGATGGATTTCTTCGGGCTCTTTTATCTCTGAATATGTACCACACACGTTAAGTCTGAGAGCAACAAAGGTAGAGCCATGTCCTCCTCCACAGGGCATTACTGGAGCTTTGATCCCTTGCCCATAACTGTCTGGAACTGCGAACCACACCTCACTACAACCCTTTGCTGCTGTAAACACAGCAGGAAATCTTGTTCCTATTGCCAAGATTTCCCCTCTTAAGGAATAAGGGTGCCATTGGAAAAGGGAGTACTGTAGGCAGCAAGAATCTGCAACACTATTACTGGGAGACAAAGACCCAAATGCAGACAGAATACAGGACTGAGTTTCTCCAGGTGCATAATTTCTACAAAGCATTTTCTAAACTATGTAGAAGGGTGAGGTAGTGGTCTGCCTATGGATATGTCGTGGGGTGGTGAAAACAAATGTGTTCGTAATTTAGAAGGAAAAGCTAAAGGAAATGCTGACACTGTGAGAAAGAGAAGCAGTTGCAAGGAATCTTATCTGATGGAAAATCTTAATATATGATTTTTATTTAACCTCCTGTTATTTTAGGTATTTTCCTAATTGTTATGAACTGCATAGATCCTCAGGGCTGTGCTATCAGAAAGAAACATGCTTCCTTCTCACTTATACCACGAGAATGGAGATGGTGGCTGCTGGCTCTGATTCCAGAGAAGAAAATGTTGGATGAATTTGGTACAGACTTCTCTAAGCTCTGAGACTGGTTCTGTTACCAGTAATCAGTCTGAGAAGATCAGGAGCACAGTCCAACCCAAAAAGAGGTCTCTTGTAGGATAGCTTGGTCTTTCTAAGTGCTTTCTTTTCCTTTCATCAATGGTGTTATGAAAATCAGTCAGTATCCGAAAGCACTTTCCATAGTGAAGCAGTGTCTGGTAAGAAGGAGCAAATCAGAAACCACAAGAGACAGTCAAGCAAGAACTTGGGAATGAAGACTACATTTTCATGCATGTTTTGGTCTGGACCAGCAGGATAGAGATGCTCCATGTCAAATTCATTTGCAAACCTCTTGTGGCATGCAGTAGATGGATTCCTTCTAAATCAACCCAAACTGTAGGTTCCATTCTATACGTAATGTTTTCCCATGCTTAACAAGTTACTTACATTATTTAGTATCCAAGCTAGGGCATTCAGACAGCTTTGCTAATGCAGGTAGAGGAATTTTTTTTTTTTTTTTAGACCAATACAGAGCTCCAGAACAGCACTGACCAACAATACAGCAGACTCAACACCAAATGTTTTATTCTTTTGGGGCCAAATTTCATAGTAATGTGGACACCGTGACTTTAGACACCAGCAGCCTTCTTTCACACGAATCCTAACAGCAGAATTTGATGCTATTAATGTTTCTATCCCCCTTCTTACAAAATTTTTCCATGATCATGGCTAATGAAATAGACCACTCTTAACAGCAAAAACGCATGTGAACATGTTGGAAAACAGTGTATGCACTTTATACTACATGAGAGAATACAGAACAAGGTGACATTTTTGGAAACTGAATTTCAAAGGATGTGGGAATAACACAGACCATCTGTGTAGTCACTTCATTTTCTGTTGAAAACATGGAATTTACAAACAGGAAAAAGTTATCTGGCCCAGAATGTCTGCTTTTTTTTGGTGTACCTTAATCCCACTTTCCTGTCTTTTCACTCTATGACTTGACCCCTTCTGTGCTGATGAAGGAAATACGAGGCTCTCTTGAACTCATTTACACTTCTCAGCCTCAGTCTTCTCTTGGATTATTTATTCCATCAGAGATCTTTCAGTGTAACACCTCCTCCTGAGTTTACTTGGTTTAGTTCATGTTTCCACCAGATTTTGTCTTTTCAATATGAGTAATTTGCAGATTAAAAATGCTGGGGTTTATAGATGTAACACTTTTCATACCAAGCAGCACCATGATTATTTTTTTTATTAAAGCAGATAATGTAGTTACAGTGATAATGTGGAATTTTAACAACATTTGAGTTATTTTTTTTCAAAGGAGGGAATAAAGAACTAGGAATAGAAAGTGCTGACATTTTTACAAATTCCAAAGATTTCCTGAATTACCGTGTATCAAAGTCATCCTGAGGAAATTTAGATTTCTAAAAATCAGATGTCTAAGTTTGGGGTCCCATAATGAGTTCCTTTGGCTAATGAACAGAGCTATTTACAGGACCCATTGCAGACATATTTTACTAGGAAATGAATTGCCCTGTAGGTGCTTATGTGCCTCCATTGCTTGCTAAAGAAACCTGTGGATTCTTATTCAGAGTGAGACACCAAATTCTACATGATTTAATTAAAGCTAATGAATTCCACACCATGTGTCCACTGCTCCACAAAAAATATAAGGTAATTTGAAATAATAGGATTCAGAGGCATAGGTTTTCATTGTGACTCCCAGTTCATTACCTTATCCACTGGGCCACTAAGCCAGAAAATGTCTCTGCTGTAAAAGCAACAGCAACTGAAGAAGCTTCAGTTTCAGTTTCATTAGATACTGCTGAAGAAATCAGGCGTGTCCCTCCTCTCTCCTGGGTTACATGAGAAATCTAAAGCTGAAGATCTGTAGCCACTGACTGAGAAATGTGCCTGACAAGAAGACCAAACAGTTCTTAGGCCATAAACATTTTGAGGCTACTGCAAAAAGAAGGTATGTCAGAAAATTCTACTGCTGCTTGAGGTGCTGAGATGTTGAGCTCTGTGTGGGATGAAGGGTTTTGTTAGGAATGTAAAACTCAGGGTAAGGCATGGCTTTCAGCAGAGGATGTGGTAGGCAGGAAAAGCAAGAAGACAAACTGTTCTTCTCTCTATACTGACGAAGCTAGTGACCTGGGACCCAAAATTACATTGCAAAGTAAGAACTGTTGAAATACCTCTCAAATAATGCGTAGTGTCATTGCCCTTTCTTCCTGGTGGGGAGCCCCTAGATGCAGAAGGGAAGCAAGAGGAAAAGAAATATTTTGCAATCACATAAAGAATTGATCTGTTCTTAGTGATATTACAGAATATTTTGTTCAAATATTTCTGCATTTGCAATTTTCATTCCTTAACATTATTCTTAGTCCTATTACTAAGTTTGCTCATTTGTGACTGTATTTTGGGAAACGTTTGATAGAGAAAAACCCTTACATGACCATTGGAAAAGGACTTTTTACATGGGAAGGTAGTGAAAGAACAAGTGGTAATGACATTAAACTGGAAGTGGGTAGGTTTAGATTAGATACTAGGAAGAACTTCTTTACTGTGAGGGTGGTGAGACACTGAGAAAGCTTGCCCAGAGAAGCTGTGGATGTCTCATTTCTGGAAGTGTTCAAGGTCAGGTTAGATGGGACTTTGAGTAACCTGATCTAGTAGAATGTGTCACTGTCCATGGCAGGGCTTGGGACTAGGTGATCTTTAAGATCATACTTAGATGATTCTATGATTCCGTGATTTTATGATTTCAACTGAATCCAATAAGTTTGTTTTTGCAAAGGATTTATAAATGTACTTACTGTGACTCCAGAGACTTATGGATTCATGAGATATCATGTACCTCCACTATCTGAGGAGAATGATCATTTTTAATGAGAGGTGGGAGGCTGGAGGTAGCACAGTTGGTCAGATTATTGCTGGGCTGCCTCTCAGTCAAACTGGCAAAAACCTCACTAGGTCAGGATGCAGCTTTCTCAGTCTAATTCTTCTTTCATTGGATTTTTCAGAGTTGTCTTCTGAGAAGAGCTTTGTCCTCTCCTTGTGCTTGGCACTCTAGCCTAGAAAGTTCCTAGCAAACCATATCATTCTCAGGTGTGTGATTCAACTCTGCTCTGCAGCATCATTTAGGTCCTGAATAGGCAGAAATTAAACAGTGTTGGGGAAATATTTACAGGACTTGCTCAAAATTTATGTAAGTAATGTACTATAAAATATGTATTTTAATATTTGGTCTATTTACCACTCAGGCCAAGACACATAAAAAAATTTACTCATTTAAACCCTTGCAGTTTGCCAAAATACCAGATTTATTTCATGTCCAAAGGTATGGATACCCCTGGGGAACTAGGTAATTGTACATAAATCAATATGAGAGGCCATTATTGCAGGGAAAACTGTGGTGAGAAACACTGGGCATATGACTGGGACAGTTCTTGGCAGATATTATATTTAATAACAATGCTCTCAGTAGAGAAATGTAAGTTTAAGGCTATTGGCCCAGTACAGTACATCTCACATAAGTGAAATGTTATTAAACCAGATTTCTGTTTTATCAGGCTGTAAAGTTCATTCAAACTGAGCATGCTTCTTTTCCTTGCTTGTGACTAGCTTTAGCTACATATGCCAGTACAGTTTTGGGGCCAATATTTAATGTGCTATTTTGATACTTTTATAGAGAGAAGAAACTATATGTAATTTGCATGAATTCATAGTTTCTATTGCAAGCTGTAAAAAAAATATTCTGGGTTGTGTTTGATTTTTTTATGGGTATGTTTGCCAGAATGTAGCAAGGCATATGTGCTATGGAGGAAAAAAAATTCACAGCTTGAAAAAAGTCAGCATCTGAGTGGGTTTTATTCCTCCCTCAAAAGTAAACAGTTTTCACAATTAACCCCACTGGTCTGTTTATACATCAACTAAAATGTGGAGAGTACACACAGTTGTTCTCATTAATTTGTGATAAGCAATAGTGACTTGAAAAAATTATGCTACGGTTTATGCATTACCAGGTCTTGAATTCAATAGGAAACATATGCAGAAACAGATTTTCAGTCTTTCTCTCTGACAAAAGAGGTGGGAAGCCATGGAATAAACACATTCAGATTTATCTGTTATGTTGGAGCTCCCTCCTCTCTTTCTCCATGTCCTTTGACAATACAGGCCCACAAAAGTGATCACAGTTCTAAGTTACCTCTTCCACTCGATAGTAATCACCAAATATGTTGCAAGGCGGAGAAACCCTGTAGTAAAAAAAAATGTACATAAGATATTTCACTACTACCTCATGGATATAGAAACAGATGAGCCCTTACAGCATATCTTGACAGTTGATATGTTGTAATAGCCAAGAATTTGCAAACATTAATGACATTTGTAGGAAATGCTCTGCCTACAACCCTTTGTCAAATATATATGGCTTTAGGCCTTTAAGTGATTCTTTAACGGGGCATTCTCTATTTTTTGTTTTTATTTCAGAAGAAGGGAAAAACATATCACTTTTCTACTCTGATTAGGTGATTTTAAAGTATTGAAATTCAAAGTTATTGTCTCTTAAAGAAGTGACTCTGATGCCATAAAAAATATGATTAATAAGGTAACGTACAGATAATAAGCTGGAGTCTGGATATATATTGTTTTGTATCTAAATATTGATGCTTCTTATATCTTTATTTTATTGCTCAATGTGAGATAATTTTCAAAAGTAAGATCATGATGTACTCAGTGGTCATGAAAATCAGACCAATAATTTGTCACTTAGGTGCTCTGAAGCTTAGATAAGGTTGCATGTTTCTAAAAATGAGGCTAATGGAAAGATTATAAAAGCCACCTGGAAAGTCTAAAGGAGAAAGACAGAATTTTATCTAGACAGGTGTTGGTACTGCCACAAAACTGAATCTAGTCATCTCCAGAACTTCATTGCTTGATTCTTATTAATCCCACAGAAATGAGAGTTATTTAGCAATAAATAATAGTTTACTGGCTAATTCCCCTGTACCACTCTTCAATATAAGTACACACAATGTTTCCCTCTGCAAAGCTGTAATTTGCCATATACAGTATCTGAGAAACTATCCAGCTTTTCCTTTCAAATTAGCTGAGTCTGAATAGAAATAATCATGGAGTGACAACTGTGGATAAAGCATGTTTTCCCCAAGTGCATGCTGGCCTGTCAGGCACTGTCCTTGACTGTGTTCTTCCACTCATGCCTGCTAATACAATCTGCCCTTGGTGAAGATCCCAGGGAATTGCCTTCCAAGGTTTCTACCCTTGGATCTACTCAACATCTGCTGGTGTGAGTGGAAGAACAGGCTTTGACTGTAATGAGATGATATCAGAACTCAGGTCGAGGCATTATATGTTGAGAAGAGAGAGGTCCATATGGATAAGAATAGTTGAGTGACAAATAGGATGGTTATATCTTTCCTGCCTTCTCTCACCTCAAGCAATGCAGCCAAATTCTGAGCCAGCACAAGGCTCTAACATGAGCCAGACTGCTCACCTTGCATAGGTCACAGCTTGGAAAGATGGAGTGAAGTAGAAATGAAGATCAGATCAATAATATTTTTAGTTCAATATTTTTAGCTCTAACAGTTAAGAGACTGTGAATTAAATTCTTCAGAAACACAGAGGTAAAGACAGCATTAGTTGTAATGATGAAGAGAGCTTTCCATCAAAAAGAAAATTAATCTGAAATGTATTTCTTATAATAGCAATTTCTGAAGTAATAGAGGATTTTCATTGTTTCCAGTTAAGCTTAGGCAAAAGACACAATGCAACTATTTCAGTCCCTGGAAAAGTACCAAAGACCACACAAAAGCAAAAAATGAATGGCATGTTTTTAAAACAGGCTTCAGGAAGATGTAAATGTATGGTAAGAGTTACCAGCAAAAGAAAAAAGCATCTAAGAGTTTCAGGCACTGTCCCTGACAAGACCTCTGAGCAGGATCTGAAACCAAAACTTGGGTAAAGACTCTTTGAAGATTAAAAGATAGACATTGATAAAGCAGTTAAAAATTGTTGATATGTGTGTGAGCACAGACTCTTAAAAGTAGGTTGATAGTGCTCTGATACACTGCACACAATTGCAAATGCAAAAAACCTCAGGAGAGCAGAGGCAGAAGGATCTGGGAAGTGCAGAGATGGCATCCAGAAATTCCCATCCAAAGAGCTTCATGCACAAACCCAACATTTGGAAAACAGTGAAAAATTACATTTCTTTGCTGGAATGAGTGAGTGGTTGAGTCAAGACAAAGACGTTGGCTCTGGCATTGCTACCTTAGGAATAACCCATAGCAAAAACAGGCAGTGTTGCAGGGTGATGATGAATGTCTCAATCTAAAACAACTCGTGCTCACACCACTAAGTTGCAGGTCCTATAAGGTACAACAGTTCACAAACTAGGGCCCTAACATTGTATGAAATACAATGGGTAACAAAAAAGGAAACTCATTCAACCTAAAAAAAAATCAAACACATAATGTATTGGATTTTTTTCTTTTTTTATTTTCTATACCCCAGATAAAAATGTAGCATTTGAAAAGAGAGTTTTGGAAGAGATACAGAGACTTCAGATAGTCATTCCAGCGTCTGGGCAGGGTATAAAAGTTGAAAGATAGAGCAACAGTATCAGTACAGTAAAAATCTTGTTTGAGCTCAGATGAAATCTGGATAATAATTTCTAGATATAAATTTGAATGTCAGACATGACAGAAAACACCTAAGTGTGTTTCAGGTGTCAGAGATGCGACTAGTCAGAGATGTGAGCGAAAATGCATTCTGAAACCTTAATATCAGTGTAAGGGGTCATTCTTGGAACTGGGTCTAGAAAAACAGGTTTTAAGGGAAAATAGGGGAAAAGAGCACATGAAACTTAGGTGAAGGTAAAAGAAATATAAGAGAAGGTCCAGAGATATTTTAGAGTGTCCTCAGAGGAACACAGGGAAAACTTTTATTTCATATGCAAAACTGTAGGTCAAGTTGAGAGAAAAAGCACACTTAGGTAGTGAATTTGGAAGAGATTAATTTATTTTTCCTGTGACAAATTTTTCTGAACAATGGTTCTAGTTTTTCACATGATGTTACTTAAAAAAAAAACCCAAAAAAGTATGCTTATGAACAGCATATTAACTTTTCCCAAAATGACAGTCTTTACATAATAGTGAAAATTTTTCAGTGGATTCAAGCAGTTTGCAACGAAGCACAGATTTTTAATATTGCAACTTCAGAAAATGGCAGCTGATAAAGGTTTTTGAATCAGATTCTAGTTAAACATTCATTTAAAATACGTGCCCAGATGGCACGTACCCCTGTCCCTTAGCTTCAGTCAAAAGTGCTGCGGTGCTAGACATTATTATCAGAATCATCAGAAGTTTCTGACAGAAAAAGAAAAGCAAAATAAGAAGAAAATCAATGCAATTTGATGTCTCAAGTGCTACTCAGCTCCAGAAAATGATGCAATGGCTATCAAGGATAGCAAATACAGCTTACAAACAGCAGAGATGTTACAAGATGAGACTCATGTGCATTTTAGGTTGACTCTCCTAGCAGAAACAAGTTATGGACTCACTTGCAAATCTCAGACAGTAGGAATATCAAAGTCATTATTTGTGTCATTTGGCCAGGACTGTCTGAGATGGCAAAAGCTTCTGTGGGCAGAGAGAGATGGTCACCTGTTGCCCTGGTTTTACAGGGCTTCATGATTTGTAACATTGTAACTGTAGTTTTTAATATTTTTTTTGTAAACATGGTTTTTGTTTTTTTTAACCAGCCGGGATTTTTTTGTACTCGTGGAATTGTTTTTTATTCCTTTTTTTTGGGTGGAGAAAGATAATTGACCATGTTTTTGTCCTGTAAACCTTCAGGGGTGTTGACCCTTTTTACCAATTCTTGATTGTCTTTGGTAACATATAAAAATAGGAAAATAAAAAAGGGCAGGCCTTTTGGTCGGTCCTGCCTGGAGATTCAACTGCTGCTCTGAGACCCACGTGTTTCTTCTGTTGCCAGCTAAACAACAGTCACCCATTTGTTTAGGACAAAACATTCACTGTTTTCTGGTGGCAGAGGTGCCTGTATTTCAGGGTAGATGTTCCTGACAACACTGTCCTCACAGTCCAACCAAACACCTTTAGGCAATGTTATCATATTAATCACAAATATTTGCGATACTCTGTGGGACTAACTGTATTAATCCTTAAAAGTGGCCCAACTCACAGAATGAGATGCAATAAGGAAAAAGATTTTCCATAAAATGTTTCTACTAGCAGCTTTTGCTAATAGAGGTACATTGTTGGCCCTTGATTCAGCCATTTGAATTTCACTCTTTCTGACTTTTAATTTAAATAAACCCAGTCATCTGCTGCCCTCTTGTTTACAGCAAGACCTTGCTAAGTATCTAGAGAACAGCTCAGTAAGAGCTCCTTCTGTTAACTGTACTTTATATACACATGGGTAGGTCTCCTTCAAGTTCTCCAATTTAATTTACTCCACACTACAGTGATTCAATCTGATCCCCATTTAGTTAGAGTGCTTGTCAGTGTAACATTGACAGTATTTCCATGTTTGTCAGAATTCCTGCTAATGTAGTCACATAATGCCTCTCAGCTTTATTGAGGCTGCCTTTCAATATGACTTGATTGACACTACCTTTGGGAATGCTTGAAAAAAATTATAAACTCTGCACAATTTTCTGTAATTCAGACTGGATTTCTGAAGTGTTGTTCTTTGCTCATTTATCTTAATTACTGGGGTATTTGGAAATTTTAGGATCCCACATCTTGTTATTATTTCATTATGAAAGCTGTGAAGAATTATTTGCGCAGCAGCTGGAATTGTTCATGTGTTTACCTTTGATCTGTTACTTGATTGGTAAAAATTTGTATTCATAAGTCATAGGACTGCCCATCATTTCTGACTAAAAAAAATAGAATAGGTCCTGATGGAACCAATAATTTAACCTTCACACGTATTTTTTAAAGGATTTGATATGTCTCACCTGTCACTAAAGCAGCATGTGTGGATCTTGGAAGTGGATTTTCTTCACCTGTCCTGTAATCTTCATTGGTTCTATAGAATATCCAGTCCACAGAACACTGCTGCAATATTTATACAGCTCTCCAAATTCATGCAATCTATTTTCTGCAACTGTGCATGCTATAATGAAGTTCAAAGAGTGGATTAGTCTCACTAAAGAAATTCATTATTTCAAGCCGTGACAATGATGTCCTTTTGGTAATATTTTGTTGTCAATAGATTACATGTAACATAGGAAATACATGGCTAAACTCTGATTCCTCCTGGGGGATATGATCACAGACACAAATCAAAAATGTCACTGTTAGGTTACATGTTTTTTGTATGCTTTTCAGAGAAGCTACAATGATCTTATATTTGAATCCAGGATATGATGTATGGGTATGAGTGGGAGGAGAACCAAATCAAGGTAAAACTCAACAGCTGCGCCTCTGTCAACTCAGAACAACTGAACCAAGAAAAATGGAAATATTATGATCTGGGAAAGATGGCACATATGGTAAGCACGTGGTTAAAGACCACGAGGTAACATGTTTTATCAGAGTTTGCTAGGTAGTTTTTAGAAAGAGTTTTTTTCACTTTTTAAACACCTCATGGTTCTTTCACACTGCTTGGGATTGGGAAGGACAATTCCATGACTGAATGGAGACGTTTGTCAAATAGTATTTGTCTATTCAGTAAGAATTTCCAAGATCTGAAAATCTTTCAAAAAGTCAAAACCTGAAATTTCAAGCTGGGACAATTTAAATATTTTGTTAAAAATAAGCATTACAAAATGTTGGAGGGTTTTTTTTGTTTGGTTTGGGGTTTTTTTTGTATTTTACAAGAATATCTATTTTTGAACAGCTACCCAAATTACTTATATCAAATTTTAAAACTTTTTAAATCTATAAGTATCAAAATTGGAGTGAATTTAATAATTTTTGGCTTAATTTCTTTATTGTTTTTGGTTTTATGTATCTTCTAAGTACACTCTCAGATGATAAGCAGAAAACTATGAATAAATAAATTGTAAAGAAATAGGTCATCCAAAACATTGCAAAATTAGCATAACTCCCTACCTTGAACAAATCAGCAAAGCAACTGAAATCCTGAAGAATTCTAAGGCTCCTGGATCTAGTAGACACATTTAATTTTACATAGATGAATCATATTTAAATATGGAGTTAATTACACAAATTCTTTAGCGACATATGGAAAGCTGAACGGTAATTATAGTTCATTACTATCTACATCAGTAAAGGCAACAATTCAGATTTGGCAGTTACCTCTCACATCAGCATGCGTGGTGTCTGGCAGCCTGAGCCAACGGAGGATCTCTCCATTGGCAGCACAGCTCCCTCAGCTGTAAACTATCTAAATGTTGTGAGATCTGAGGCACAAATAAAGTACAGCCAATGGCCTATTTGTAGTTAGCAGTTCCAGGGCAAACAGCACTGGATTCCTAAAACTGTCCTCAGTACAAGGGGGAAACCTTTGAATGATGTCAGGAGAACTGGAGTCTGGCTATTGTCACCTAATCTGTAATTACAATCCAGTCCCTAATCTAAAACAATCATGAATTACATTCATGTGCCCAAATGCAGAACTCTATGGTGTAAAATCAGTCAACACAGAACTGTTGGAGCAATTCCAGAGGAGGGCCACAAAGCTGGTAAGAGGACTGAAGCACCTCCCTTACAAAGACAGGCTGAGAAAGGCAGGGCTGTTCATCCTGGAAAAGGCTGAGTGGAGACCTCATAGGAACTTCCCAGTATCTGAAGGAGGTCTGCCAGGAAGCTGGACAGGGACTCTTCATCAGGAGCTGTAGTGATAGGACAAAGAGGAATGGATAAAGATTGAAAGATGGGAAATTTAGACTGGATATAAGAAAAGATTCTTTACTGTGAGGGTGGGGAGGTACTAGGGCAGGTTGTCCAGGGAGGTTGGGGATGCCCCAACCCTGGAGGTGTCCAAGACCAGGTTGGATGGACCTTTGAGCAACCTGGTCTAGTGGGAGGTGTCCCTGCCATGGCAGGGGGCTGCTGGGACTAGATTATCTTTAAGGTCCCGCCCAACCCTTAGCATTCTATGATTCTGTAACTATAGTTATTGAGGGATAGAGTGACGTCTACCTAACCTGCTCTAGATATCAGTTTAACACTATGATGAATAATCTTCTAGCTTCACTGCCTACACTTAGCAGACAAAACATTACTATTAAAGTATCAAATGTGCTTTTATGATGCGTATCTTTGGTTATCATATATGTATTTTTGTGTGCTTCTCCTGTTACCTGTGATGTGAAACAGATTTGTGTGACAGTTCAGCAGCTAAGCCCTGTTGATGGGATCCCAACGTGAGATCTCAGTTCTGGAATGCAGATACACTTGTAGTTATTTGGAAACCTGATGAATTTGGAAATTGTAACAGAAAACCGTCAGGTATGATCTGCTACCTGCTGAGGAGCACTGAAGAGATCATACAAGGAGAAACATGCTACTGACTGAGGCAGTGAATCTGGGGAACAAAGACATACAAAACCATGATGCCAGAAGATCAAATCAAGGCTGCATATGCTAAACTGCAAGAGGAATCAAGAAGTAAATTTGGCAGCATACTAATGCAAGCTATCAACTCATTTTGTCTATTGACAGTAAACTTTTGAGAGATGCTTATTCATCCAGTAGCTGACAGATGGCATTAACAGAGCTTGCACATCTTTTGGATTTAGAAGCAAATCAGAATCAAACTTCAGACTGGGCTAAACACTTTAAAAAGATCTTGGTTTTGAGGTGCATACAACACATTTGCTATTAATAATATATATGCATCCCAGGCAAATTGCACCTTTAGTTTCTTGTATTTCCTACTGCATACTCGATGATATAATACGTTAGAGATTACAGTTGTTCCGGAAAACTCACTGTAGCAATGCCACAGTCATACACCTAGAGCACTGAAATGCCAAAGTCATTGCTGCATGGTCCACTAAGAAACAGAACACAAAATTAAAGGAAACATATGAAGACCTCTGCTTTAGACCACAAGCCTTAACAAAAGTAATATAAATGGGAATCAGTACGTGGGAAATGTCAGCAGGTAGACCCCAACCAGCACAGACAAGACAAACTTGAAATAGCTGTTATTGAAAATCCAAATCAAGAAAGAGTGGTGAAACTTGTTTTTCAGCTGGTAAGGAGCTCAAAGGAAACCAATCCCAGTACCTTTTATGAGTGTTTTTCCTGTGTTTGCATGCTAACTTATATCCTTAACTGCATTTAGGTTGTCAGTCCAAATAAATTATCTACCAAAACATGTTAGATGCTGTAACAAATTGTGACCTGTTTCAATGAGCTTACATGAGATTTACTGTTGCATCTATCATGCAGTCTTTGAAGACTGCATATTTTTTCATCAATACAAAATCACAAAAAATATTTCAGTAGGTTTACAAAGTTTTTAGAGGGATGGACTGCACAAAGTATCAGCTGTCCCTTTTAGGAGAAAATAAGGAGAATGTTAAAAACAGGAAAAGGTTTCATCAATTTCAGAGGTCCCTGTGTCCTCTGATTACATATGTAGCTGATGAGGAAGATACTCTGTTTTATTAATTGGCTATTTTTAATCATATATTAAAGTCAGAGTTGCCTCACTCCCACTAATTGCAACACATATTATAAAGGGCATGTTCGAGTTTCAATAAGTCCTGTTTTTCCGGGGGGGGGTACATATTTGAAAGATTTCTGACTTATTCTGTTTGGCTTTTGGGTTCACATCATATCTTGTTTGTTCTATGAGGAATATATTTTTCTACATGTGGACGTTCTGTGTTACAGATGGTTATTAATAACAAATCACTACTCTCTGGAGTTCAAGAAATATTTCAACCCAGAACATCCACTTTGCCCTTCAAAAGCCACATTTTCTCTCAATAGTAAACTTAAAAATAACAGCATAATTGAATGAAATGCAAAAGAATTATTTATGTAATGGAGACATCTTGTTCTCATAAATTATTGAATAAGAAATAGCTGACAACCTGTTGAATTTTCCTAGGGCTGTGCTGAATTTCTCTTTATCATCTTGATATATGATTTATGAAAGCAGAAGCATCAGGGTAAAAATGATAAGAGAACCTGGCTTGCATACTAATAAAGAAACTTCAGTGAAACCAATATTTAAAAGTTATAAATTAGGTCAAACTATTTTCAGTTTTGTTGTTGACATTCATTTTTTTCAACGTTTCAGACCTAAAATTGCAGGAATTTTTCCCCCAAACTGATACTGAAAAACCCTAACCCCCCAAAAAGGAGAACTGCTAAAAGCCAGCCTTTTTATCTACTTGTTTGGTGGTTCAAGATGCCTAAGGGTTAGGCTGGGCTCCATGTGAAGGTTTCCCTTTCATTTCTATTTGTCCTCAATTCCATCTACAGAAATGCTGTCTGTAAGTTATCACAGTACTACCTTTGAGGCCAAAACAATGATCTGATAAAAAGTTCCAGCCTAAGCAAAACCAAACGTAGCTCTCAGAATACATGAACACTGGGACATCAGCATTTGGAACTGCTAAAAAAAAAATTAAACCAGTACAGTATCAGAGGAGTAGAGAGACCTTTAAAGTTGATATACTTAATACTTGTAAACCCTCTTGCACTTTGGTTTTCAGAACACTGTACTCACTGCATATTTTACCAATAACCTTCCATGTGCTTGCTTTTCTGGCTTGGAAGGAAAGACCCTGCACTAATGCACAACATAAAATATTGTTGTTCAAGAATTCATACTACAATAGCCAACAATCTTTGTGATTTAAAAGCAAGTTCCAAAGAAATAAACAAACCCTCTCAGTTTTAGGAGAAACTTCAAATTTCATGAGTAGAACTTTGGGACCTCAGGCCAGTTAATTTCTGTTGGCAAAAGTAAGTTGGAGGTGAGTGATACTGATTGGTCTTTTCAACTGTTATTTGTTCTTGCTGGACATCTATCTGCTACTCTGTGTTTCTATATATTACTGTAAGAGGAAATGTATTTTTTCTAAAGAGAAGTAATATACAAAGGTGAATGCCATCTGTGCTTTAAGGGTTGCAGATGTGAGAAAACAAGAGAATAAGTGCCTCATCCTATTGTTCCCCTTATAGCTGGAGCTGGGTGGCAATATTTTGGCTGAAGCTTTGTTGGAGTGGACACAGTCCCAACAAAGTGATAGTGGACTAAAGGGAACAAAGGCTGATGAAGATGATGGATTTCCCGGGGGCTTTTATTCGAGAAAATCCCTATGATTAATAACAAAAGCTCACAGCCTAGCTTCAGCTATGAACAATCACTAGCTATTAGAGGATAGCAGAAAAGCAGAATAATTTTTTCCCATCCAGGCATTTTCAAGAGGTAGCATTTGTTTCTTACAGCTCTGAACTTTGCTACTCACTGTGATACACTCTATCAGCAGATTTCAAAAACCACATGGTGCCCAAAGAAGATGTAGGGGCTCAGGAGGATGCAGCTTATTGTCTTGTACCTCTCAAACAGAGCACCTGGGAGAACAGAAAAGGTATTGATGAAGAATGGCACCAGAGAGCTCATTTTTGCCTGTCAAGAAAGGCAATAATCCCTTGGACATGAACCTGTATAAAAGGGGGCTTTTATTACTGGTACTTTAGCATTTCATAGAGGTGTTTGATCTGGACTCCTGTCACGTACAAAACCAAAGTTCTGTGAGCAAGTTACTCTCAGCAGAAGTTTTTTGACTCTTCGATTTTCTCTCTACAGACCTGATGATCTTTTAATAGCCATAAACGGTCTGAGGCACCTTAAGGGGAAAATTAGAAGATATGTTTCTAGTTGTTGGTAAAATGTCCTCTTTTGAATTTTTTTTTTTGCTACGAGCAGTATCTTGCTGAGCTTTTAATGCTTCTGGATTGTCTGTCTGCAAGAAATAAAATGAATGGCCAAGGCACGATTCACTCTCCTTTTTCTGAACAAAATTTTGGGATAACTTTTCTATGTAGAGAAACACAAATGAATAAAATAATTGCATGTGCTACTTACTACCTTACATTTGATTTTCCACTGAATAATTTTGCAAAAGGGTGATAGAGGAAACACTGGGGCATTTCAAACTTAATAATCAATTGCCCATGTTGTACAAGCCTGCCTGTACTGTGCATAAAAACATGTAGCTTGGATAAAAGTACTCAAAGACACTCAGGCTTTATTTCATGACTATACTACATTATAACTGTATTATTAAATTATAACTGAATTACTTTTTAATCAGCAAATAAAAAAGTAAATACTTAAAACGTTGAATAAAGATATTTTTATAAAGCAAGATAAACAATTAACTGAATGAAACATAGTCCTGCATGCAATGCAGCAGCAGTGGGGTAAAGAGAAATAAGATTTTCCTGCATCACCATAGAGGAACCCTCACTTTTCCGTGCCCTGGCTCTTCCCTGCATTGCTGTCTGTGTGATAGTGTGTAACACTGCCAGGTATCTAGAATATCTTATGAACTTAAGGGACGTGTGGAACTTGACATTGACGTCTTTACTAAGTGATAACGACAGCATTGCTGAGGAAATAGCTTCTTTTACTGGTAGCTTTTCATCTGGAACAAAGAGAACAAAGAGAGGAACTGCGAAGCCTGACTGATAACAAGCATAGAAGCAATGAAAAAGTCACGTGTATGACAAATTTATCCAGAAAGGGTAATGTCAGTAACTGCCTTTGGTTCTTAACAAAAAAACCCCATTGATGTGCAAGCTAAAACAAACAAACAAACAACTCCCAAAAAAACCACATTGAAACAGAGAAGGAAAGAGAACCTGATGACTATTGTTGATTTTGATTTAGCAGTCCATTCATCTGGAAGAGTTGGAAGGATAGTGTTTTAAGCTCCTCAGCTGGGCTGGGATGGTGAGGTTGGTGCATTTTGTTTCTGTCCCTCTGCCTATTAGTGGAAACCGAACTAAGGAGAGGCATGAGATAATAGGAACTTCTTCTAGTGCTAAATAAGCAAAATCTTGGCCAGGTCTCAAACACAAACTGAAAAAAATCAGTTTCTGTGCCTCAGACTGATTGCTGAACAGGTTCAAAATGGGACCCTGAAGAGAAAAATGGAGCAGCTCGATAACTTACTATTTCAGTCTTAAGCTTATAGAAGGTAAATAGTATCCTGACACTGGGGTCATAGCAGGGGACAAAAATGCTACAAGGAATCAAGCAAGGCATGCTAAATCAGAGTTCACAAATCAGCAAGGAGATATGTGGACTGTGGTTTGCAAGATAAGTCAAAGCAATGCCAACATTTGAAAAACAGGCTGCACCATCTCACCTTGGAATTTGCAGGAAGTTTTGTCAAGAAGTAACCTGTGCTGAGACAGTCTCAGGTAAAAGCAATTGTAAAAAGTTTGGCATCTTCTCAGGGAGTGGGATGGTCCTGACAGAATCCAGGACAGCAAAAGAAGATTGGAGAATGCTGACCTGGAGAATAAATGAGCATCTGTGTGGGCCAGGTTCTTTGGAGTTCAGAGTAACAAGCAGAATTACCTGGAGCCGTTGATAATTTTGACAAAAAAGGCACTCAGCCCTATGCTCTTCTTCAGGTTCATGCTGTTCTCCAGAACAAGGATCCTACTTGACTGAGATCAAAGGATTTTTAGTTTCACGGATCAAAATGGACATCTTGAAGGATGTAGCTGAGCTACTGTAGTTTTCCTAAAGAAAATTTATGCTCTTTAGTTTAGTGATGAATTCTTTACTTTCTTGAGTCTTTGCCACCTAAGAATGTGATAAAATAATGGTAAATATAGCATCTAGCCATAAACCAGTCTTTTCTGTGCTACAGTGATGAATGGAAATACCTGCACAACATTCATTGCTGCTGAGCTAAGCCCAGTATCAGGAGTGATTTAATCATTGATTAAAAATAGATTAATTGGTAGATTAAAATAATGTTTTATTTGGTGACTTGTGCTATGGACCTAATGGAAAAATACCCATCCCTTCATTATTTCATGATTTTCTATAGCTCTTGCCTTTTTAAATTTAATTCTCTCCTGTGAATGAAAAGAGAGCAATAAAATTGCCCTAATATACCGATTTGCATTTTCAACTCTGTATTTAAGTTTGCATAGAAAATTTGTATGTTATACTGACTCCTAAAGAGGGATCTTCACAAAATGTAGTATGTATATAGAAGATAAACCATTTGCAGAATAATTTTTATTATATTAGCAAGAAATGGTTACTGGCACTTTTCTAGTCCTTCATAGTTGCTTTGTTTAATTGTTAAGTCAGAGCTGGTATGAAATATAGCAAGCTAGTGCAGAGAAGCTATAGCATGTTGGTTTTTAATTAATATTCTTATAAAATATGAATTAGCATGGTTAGAAACCTACTTGAAATTAGGTGCCTGCAATACTAAAATATTTTTACAAGGTTAAGATATTAAAATATATTGTGATTATGCATTTCTGCTCATTTAATTATATTGTAAAACTTATTTTGTCCTTAGATGAGCATTAAGCACCAATTCAAAGAGCTGTCCTTTAGCAAATCATTCAATTGCTGACATACAAAATCTGATTTAATTACAAATTCATTATTAAATACTTTTATACTTAATGTTAATTTTGTATTTTACTGTCACGGTACATAGAGATGCTTAAATACCTTTTAGCTATTTTTGAAGAAGGAGGCAAATGGTTGAAGGAGAAAGGCTGTTTGGTTAGCTTTCTTATCTTGGAGGGAAAACTAAGAAATTTGCTGTTCTAGTTCCACATTTTGTGACAACCAGGTCTGCAGCTACAGGTGGGATGAATCTCTCATTATTAAAGAGAGGCTTGTACTCTAATAAAGCATAAGCAGTAATAGCTTGTCCTGTTCCTGGAAATCTTTTCCTGTAGACTTTGTAGGAATCAATTACCATAATTGTACTGTACTTGTCAGACAGCTGAAATGTTTTTTTAAGACATGAAACATGTTCTTATGTGAACATCTGGGGCCTTCATATGAAATACATGACTCCAAAATAGGCAGGTATATGTATGACCTTCATAATGCAATTATCTTAAGGAGTTAAGTTAAATGAGCAAGAGTTGGGTAATAAGGTGTTTGTTACTTCCTTCTCCTCCCACTGTGACACTGATTACAAGGAGTAATCAGTGCTTGCTGTCTTACTGAAGTTTAACAGAGGATATGTAGCTCCAAGATTAGAAATGGTAGACCTCCTAAACTAAAATTTAACTTTTTCTTGGAATTCCAATAGTAGAACTATTCTTACATTACCTCACAGTAGAGGTGATTCTCATATTTTTGTGATTAGTTGTTTCGGGGACATCCTCAATATTACTGCATATAAAAGTATGGTCTAGAACTCATGTTCCAAAGTCATTAACTGTATTTAATCAACAAGAAAAAAACCTAGAAGAACTTATCATGTTAATGAAGCTGTGCTTGTTTTTCCTCAAGAGAGGATGTTCTATTACTTTGTAATAGATGAACATGGTCCTCTGTCCCTCCATCCCAATTTGAATCATGGATCATTCATTACTAATTTTTCAGATCTCTGTTCCCTATGATATTTCTGCCCCCAACTGCACCTCCAAAATCTACATTTCCAAATGTATTCCCAGCAAGTGTTATGACCATGTATATAAAAAAGAAATAAATGAATGAACAGAAATATTGTTCCATAGTTTTATTTGTTGCATGCTTACTTTTAGGTTTTCAGTATGAAAATATGTTGAGGTTTTTCTAGTTTAATGAAAGACATTATTATGTAAATGGTTCCCAAGTAACTGTTAAATAAAAATAATCATCTAAAGCTGAATGACTTTTCCATTAGAAAGGATATATTTTCTGAAATTCCTCATAATGGTTATTTTCTGCTTTTGGTAGAAATCTCAAGCATTTCTGTATCTTCCAGGAAAAACTTACAAACACATAAACAATAGCATTATTCTCAAATTTTATTTTAAGGGCCTGCAAAATTAAACTGCACAGAAAATTGTTGCAGCTATGTGCTTTTATATAAGTAACTGTGAGTTGTGAGAAACAAGATAAAAGTAAGCTCATAAAGTATAAATCTTCAGTATTACTGCATAGTAAGATTGCTATACATAATTCTTGTGCAGTCTATCCGGAAAACCTGATTAAGATATACTGCAAAATGAAATGGCTGATGCCTAAAAATTTATGGGATTATACGGGGACACATGACCTAAATTCCTCTGTAGCTCTGATTTCCACACAGAAATAAATGGGTGCTGGTAGACTCTGCCATATTTCTGTGCAGACAAGTCACATGAGTGAATGTTGCAGTTCATATTCGTGCTCACAGTCATGCATGATATATGAGTACAGGTACTAATTTCACTAGGAGAAAGGCTTGACCTTTAGAAAAGCAGGCTTGGTCCTAAACCAACTATATTTTACTGTAGGCCATGGATGAAGAGCTGTATGACAGTCATAACTGATGGCTGGATCCTCTCTGTCTTCCAAACACTATGGTTTGGCATTTCAATACAGTAGAGACATGCTGATCATATTGATGACTCTAGGGACATTATTTTAGTAGAGACAGACAGATCTTTTCTCCTACACGAAGACTGTCAACTCTAAGGATTTCTCAATCTTCTTTTCAGAGTAGGGGAGCAGAAAGAAGACATCCCCCAGTAAGTAGAACACAGTCATGAGTCATGCACAACCAGCATGAGAATTCATGTTTTCCTTCCTTGATCGTAAATAAAAGTCATAAAGAAGATGACTAAATAAATGAAAAGGGGAGACAGAAGCAGCCCAAAATATAGGAAATCTTAGTCCAAGACAATCTTAATTCAGTCCCAAAAGTGCAGTCTACTTCACATGATCCACTCTTATTTACTGCGATTTCTCCATTTCAATATGTTTTTCACCTGAAAAGGAGGGCATGGAGAGGAGGTGGCTCAGAGTATGAGAGAACATATGGAGGCTACAACAGGAAATCAAGTCAGAATATTTAAATTACCCTGTATACTCAGTGAGCCAAAAGGTGGCTTAGATTTCTCTTCAGATCAGCAAAATACAATTTCTTCAGGCTTCATTTAATTTACCAATGTGTTGATAGTTGATCTTTTACTTTTTACCTCAGGTGAGCACAACTAACTCAACGTGTTGCAATCTTAGTGTGTGCTCTGAGCTGGATTTGTGTTTCATTGCAGTTCCTGTAAGATGTTATCAATTAAATAAATAAGTCTCGTAGATGCACAGATATCTTCCAGGTCCATAAGTGAGCTAAGATTCCACTAAGTATAAGCAGTCTATAAAGACATTTTTCAAATGTGCTGATATCTGTTCCTATTTAGAACTGAACATGCTTCTAACAAAAGAATTTTAAAAATGCGTTTAGTTTTTCTAAGTAGGCCTAAGAAATTTGGTCCTCATTATATGCAAAGAATGCACATGTGCATCCTAAAGAATAAATGGTGACTATACTCCCTTTGAGCATAAATTTTCTACTGTTAATACTAAGGACTTTTCATTGTCTCTTCCTTAATTAAGAGGAACTAACATTCATAAGTGATATGAAATTTACTTTCCCACCTGTCTTAAGTCAGTTTTATGTTCGACACATAGTATATGTCATGTTTCTCATTCTTTTATTTCTGGTTCTTTTTTAAGTCCAAAAACTAAAATAGACATCTTTATTTTATTATTTCTCTGTTGACTATCAGGTAATCAGAGAATTTCAGACTCCAGCAAGTGTTTACATTTATGATAAACAGATTTTCAGCATTTTTTGGGTTGTTTTTTAAAGGGAAAGAAAGAAAAGAAGAAGAAGATGTGACCTCTTCAACAATCAAAATGCCGCTGGATTTAAGAAAGCAAAATGCAGTTGCCTTGTGAACAGTCTTCATAAGTTCCCCCTTTGATCCGCACTGGTTTTGTGCTGGTTTTGGAGTATGATCATAAAATTAAATTTGTAAGTTAAAAAAAAAAATAGTAAAGTTTCCATATCTCTGGTCCACATAACTCTAAAAATAAGAGAAGCAAATTATTAATTAGCGAGTAAATTGTCCTCCACTTGTTCAAGAAAATTATTGTTTACAGGCAGCCAAATCTAAGGATAGAAGATAGAAGCAGACATCCCGCTTGGTTGGAGGAAGGGGTAACACCTTTTACCTTAAAGATCTTGTGGGCTCACATGTATTTTCAGTGTAAGCTGGAAACTATCATTCCTCTGCTGATGGGTAACATTTGTACAAGAAACTCGTTTAATTTCATTAAGGCTGATGCTGAAAGTGAGTGGTCACAGTTAGGCGAATGACAGTGTGTATTATGATTCATAAGACAGCCTGCCTGTCTCTCTGGAACTTGTCTCCTGCTTCTAATTTTTGCACATTCTCAAAACATCTACCCTTAGCAATTATAACTGTCAAAATTAATGAGTAAAAAATGTCTTGGAAACTATGCGTAGGTATTGGTCCTTTCGGGTAAGCAATAATCTTCGTAATTATTTATTATTAAGTAATTGCTGTGCAGAGCTGTTGATCTGAAAAGCAATTCTAAAAGGAAAAAAATTGTCAAGGAAGGCTGGTACTTAAAAAGGCATGCTAATCACATAAACACAACATGTCCCAGCACAGGCAAAGACTGAGAAACACAATAGGTGTTCATCCTCTTTCAGCTGCAAATTCTTTACTTACCTCTGCACAAGATAGGAACAAACAGTAGAAATAAGATCACATTGTTGAGGGGATTGTAAAGGAATATTTCAAGCTGGTAGAGACAAAATCAAAAAGGCCAAATTCAGAAATAGAGGCATTTAGCAAGCCATGCCAGCAATAGCAAGGACTGCTTTAGAAGTGCATTAATAGTTTAAGGTAAGAAGTCCGAAGCAAGTGTTGGCCTACTCCCTCTGTGAAACAAGGAAGGTAATTGCAGGTGATGCTGAAAAGAACAAAATGTCACAGTCTTTTTTGAGACAATCTTTCCTAAAAAGGTCAGTTTATGACTAGAGGATTAGTGCAACTGCTAGGAGAGGAAAATTAGCAAGATCTTCAATAAGAACAGAGAAGACAAATGTAGAGATTACTGGGATAGTTAGGGGTTTGTCAAATCTCCGAGTGCACCCCCTTCCCACTGGGAAAAAGGACTTGATGCTGCTCCTGGATGCCCTCCAACCAGCCCTGCTCCCCACTGTAGAATCACTGGAATATGAGAACTGTTGGAGGAAGAATGAGCTTCAAACAAACAAAAAACCAAACCTAATCAAATGAACAAACACAAAATCCAAATGCAGTTGCAAACAAAGAAAGGAAATATTTTCCTTTAGCATGGAAAGCAGAGTACCATGGAAATTTTAGATTAGTCACATTTCAATTATTTTTCCAGCAAAAACCTGAAGCAAAGAGTGAATACCAGTCAACCTGGAAAATAAAAAATAGATAAATAACAACTAGGATGGATTTTTCAAGAATAATCATATAAAATAACAAAGTTTTTTTCTTCATCATATCTTGCTGATGGGAAGCAAGTAGGAGATTTCCTAGGGCTTGTTGACACCAGTAGCACTTTGATACCACCTTGACAAGCCAGGACAAGAGCTTTAACAAAGCCTCTGAAATTTGTGCAACACAGGTTAGACAATCATATGCAAGAAGTAATGTATCAATTCTCTATGAAAATAAAAGGAAGTTTTCAGATAGGGCTCTGCAGAATCAAACTGTATCTACTTCTGTCTAAAACTTTCACTAATAAAGTGCATGATGTAACAGAAAATGGTTTTGTTAAATTTTTTAATTTCAAAACAACATCAGACCAGGACAGTAACCCTATTGGAGGACAAGATTAGAATGCCAAAGGATAATTCTTGATATACTCAAGAAATAGTCTGAAAATCAATCAGGAAGTGTGACATCAAAATCAGTTGCACAATAAAGGACATGGGAACAACCAGTTAGAAATAATTTCTGAAAATCATCTAGATTTAGAACAGAGCACAAGCTTAATAAAGAAGGCATTGATCCTATAAAATAGAAGTTTATCTACAACCCTCCCCAAATCTTAGGTTTTTATTTTGCTTTGGGAAGGCTTCAGTTAGAGGAGCATGCAATTTTGGGGAATTCACTCCCAAAAAAGATGTTCACTGTTAGAACAAGACCCCCTGAGACCAATAAAAATGCTCTTATATAAAAAAGATGATACCTAGAGAAAGTACTCTGTGAATTTATTTGAAAGATGTCAAGAATGAAGAATAGAATGATAATTTTTTTGAAGCATATAAAGAGCTACTACAAAGGAGAAGGCAACCTCTCTTTCCAGCAACACTTGTGAACAGAACAAGAAATAATGGATTGTAACTGTAACAGAAAACACAAAGCCAGACAGTAGAAAATACCACTTCAACAGGGGTAGTGAGGAACTGGTATTGATCGATGGAGGACTTGAGGAGTTTTGTTGTTGAAATTCTTTTAAGAACTAGTTAGACAGTAAGGAATGACCCAGATGCTGGCTGTGCTATCAGCAGATGAATTGGTGGTTACCTTGAGCTTGATTTGTATTTCTCTGTAATGTTCACCAGATCATTCTCTGTAATGTTCCCAAGAACATTCCGTATTTCACATTCACCTCCGCTGGTACAAGGTACAAGGAAGACTAAAGCTTCAAAATTTTTTTGTCTGGACTCAAAGCAGTGCAAGATATAAACCAAAGACTTACTCCTAGATGTTCTCCTAAATACATCCATCTTTATTACAGTTTGTCTCAGTGAGAACCTAGGACTTACTGTTAACTAGGACTCAGGTGACCAAGTTATTAAATCTCCACACTACATACATGTAGGAAATATCCAAGCCTATATGTGTGTATATAAATACATTATGTACATATTGATACCTACATTCTTACATGTGTGTGTGTACACATCCTATACGTACAATAATATATTTTTTGTGTGTATAGTGTTATCATAAATGTATTGTGTATATACCAAGGCAGACACACATAAAAGTACAGTCAGCATTGTCCAAAATAAAATTCAGAACACTTAAATTGTCTTCAGTGAGTATAAAGGTTACATAAAAAGCATCATTTTTAACTTAGGCAACTGTATTTTTTGTGTAAAAAACCTGCTCCCCTTCCTCCACGTAGCAGTAAAATTATCTGCAAGGAGGAAAAACACGAACAGTTTATAATTCAGCTTGTCATTTGAACAGTTTTTATTAATAGTAGAATAAACCTTTTCAGAATTTGTTAATGGTTTTAAGATAGATGGGGTAGGTCTTACCTTTTTAATAAGCAATTTTGGTGGGAAATCACAGGTTCCAGTGCCACATATGAATTAAGCATACAAAAATTCAAAGATAAATTCACTCTAAGGCCTGTCAAAATTGCAAATGGCAGCAGTTCTTTTGCTTCCTCAAAAGACAAATCCTTCTTTCCCAATAAAATTATTTTTTTATCATTTAGCAAGCACTTTAGTATATTTATTTTTTTATAGCAAGTATAAAGTCTCTTTTTTTCATGCTCAATACACAACACTTATATTTAGTGAGATTAGTGCATCTGTCTTTGTAATCAGCATCTACATGTCTGTCAAGCTCAAATTTCCAATGACTTAAAATTTTCTGACCTTCCTTTTCTGGTTATACACAATCATGACAATTGACTCACTGACCTACTAATCATTGAAGAATTCAGACTTAATGCGTGCTCAGAAAACTCAACTCATTTGTTTCGTTCTACAACTGCATTGTCCAAAAAATTCATCACTTTTTGCAATCAAATGTACTAGACACTGATATGTTATTTAAGCATTTTAAACCAACAAGGAAATAATGGTTAGCCTGGGAAACAAAGAGGAATGCACATTCTTATTGTGTAGTTTAGGAGAACTCTCCATTGTCTCTGTGTGGTTTATGTGGAAATGCATCCAAAATCAAATCAAAAGTTGCAATTTACAATTTTTGCCAAAAGAAATAATGAATGATAAAACATTTATTTTCCACATTATTGAATGTTTTCTCAGACACAAAGATCAGAAAGAGAAGTATTAGGAAAAATGTTAGAAAGTTTCATTCTAAGTCAGCTAAGGATCATTCATGTCACCGTGTTTCCTAGGTAATTTAGTGTTACAGATTCAGTCATACCCTCTAACCATCCTAAAAAAACTGCTTAAACCAGAAGGGAAACCACATTTTTGCATGGAAGATGTAGTCAAGGAAAAGCTGGCTGTAGAAGGGAAAGAGGGTTTGATGCAACACAGAAGAAGGGATTTTTTTTATGTCGATAAACATTAAATTCAAACTAAATCAAAATTAAATTTAGTTTAGTTAAAGTATTAAAAGGTTATTGAAGTCTACATACTTTTAGAAAATTTCCATACATGAATTTATTAGCAAGATTCCTGTGGAAAATTTTAATTTCATAGTAATTGAATTATATTTTGGGGGAAAAAATTCCAATCAGTTGTTCAATAATTTTGAAGGAAAAATAATGACAGCAGGATTTGCCTAAGTTTAACCTAAAATTGTCATAACAATAAAAATAAGAAGATGGATGAAGTGGACTCTGAAATCCAAAACCTACAGTTAAAGATAGTTAAAATTCAACCCTGAGAACTGGTCAAAAGGAAGGCTATTTAAAATTGTCAGCGAACTGGATCTAAATTGGACAATTTACCAACAATGGAAGATAGTAAACCAGCTGTACTGAGCATCAGAGTCACTGATTGCAACAGAGTCAATCCTGACTCACTCTGGTTAATGAGAGGGAGACGAAATGCTTCTTTCCAAAGAAATCATGTTGCTGTAGTGGAATTGTGAAGAGAATTACTCCTGTATTTTTGCTAAATGCATCGCTGAAGGATCTCCTAAGGTTTAGCTGGAAAGAGTCCAGTTGTACCAGCTACACCAGAATTGGTAACCTGCTTGGGAGTTATCAACATCTGCATGTCCAGACAGATGATCAGCGAGGAGGGAAGGCTGACCCAGGAATTTAACAAATAAAAAGACAATCTGAGGCACGCTGACTTCCTTCAGTTTTAGTGACTTGTGATGTGATATAAAAAGCAGTCACATCCCTCTGTAAATTAGGCCACTGTTTTAAGTCAACATTCTTTGGGCAACTTTTATGTCTGCTTCTAGCAAGAAATTAGGTTTCAAATGACAATTTTACAAGTGAATTTTTGCAAGTGAACTGATAAGATCTATAGGTTTTCAGTGAAATAATCAGAATAGTTAACATAAAAATGACACAGAAAATCTCCTTCTTTGAAGGAAATTGGTTGTGGGAGGAAAATGCAGTAAAATTTATTAAATTTGGTTTATTAAAAGTAGAACAGAACCCTGCTGCCTTCATTTTCTGCTTTGAAATATGAATAGACTATCTTCACTGAACAAGCCATAAAACTACATCTTGACCATTTCTTAGACAGTAAATTGTTATTTCCCTCCAGAAACTATGAAGGAAGGGGAAATAAAAGAACTCTTTTGTGTTTACTTTTCGCAGTGAGTCATCAGAAAAATTCTGTTTTGAAAATATAAACTGTAAAAAAATCAGAAGAGAAAATACAGAGTGAGGTTTCAGGCAACCTTAAAGGGAGAAATAGCATTAGTATATCTCTGTGTGTGTGTGTGTATGTGTGCACTTGTTTGTGTGTTTGTTCAAGTAAATGTAGAAGGGGAACTTTTAAAGTTTCACAATAGACAAACTGTCTGAAAAGGTATGTCTAGCATTTGTTCATGGAGACCTGTGCAACCCCTTGTGGAAAACCAGTTGAAACTCAAAAATCTGGAGCATGCTTTGGCCCCAGCACAATTCTAAGCTGATATATTTACTGCACAGAAAGGCTATTTTTTTCCACCCCTGAAACTGAATCTTCCTGTGTTAAAACCAAACAACCATGATAAGATTATGTAGTAATGTCATTACATCATGATGAAGATTGGAAAGTGGAAAATAAATTTACCAGTAGAACTGAGAGCATTAGAGGCAGAAATTAATTATCTAAGTTGGAATTTGACTAGGACATGAGGACCTAAATGGTATTAATTCATTAACTACATTAACAGTTAAAATTTACTTCTCATTTAAATGCTTCCATTTCTAGAAAAGCCAAGGTTTCAAAAACTTGATAATTTATTTCTTATTTTACCAGAGATAAGACCCATACCCTGAATCAGCAAAGCAATCCTGAAAGTAAATCCTGTAATCCAGCTGTGTCACCAGGCTGAACCTGCCTCAAGGCAGCTTGCCTCTTGAATTCAGTGGAAGGGTTTAATTCCGCAGTAAGACTTATTCCTCTCTCTTATTTTAGGTTTGGATCCTTTATTTTGTCACTACATATGGGGTCACTCAGCTCCTCATGTAAGCAAGGAAGATGTGGGTCAAAAGTTGGTATTCTTAACTTTTATTATGAAGGAAAGTAGCTCCAGCTTTTTGAAAATGGACCTTTCCAACTGCTGGAAACTTCAGTACAGTGGGAGATAAACAGACAATATTAAATTGATCCTCTTTACTGTGAAACTCTTCTTTATACAAGAGTTATGTTGTGCTGACTATATTACCCCCACATTTTTTTAAGATCTAGTAAGTCAAATGTCTTCACATCTTTGGATAACTGTCAGGCAAGTTGAAAGATCTATGCTAAAATGATGTGAGACATGGAGAGCATGAGATCTAGCAAAATAAATCAATATATACTGACAAACTTGCAACAATTAGACATTTGTAGATTCAGCATTACTTATTTTTAAGCTCTTCTCCAAATACTGAAGACTGACATTTTCTTGCCTTTTGCAGAGTCACAGAACCACAGCACAGTTGAGGCTGACAGGGAGCGCTGGGTTTTGTCTAGTCCAAGACACCCTCCATGGAATGTAAGTCTTCCTCCCTCCAGACTTTCCCCTGGTGGCAGGGGCCTGGGATTCCTCAGAGCCAGTCTTAGTGAAAAAGTTTCAGGCAAAGAAGACAATAATTACACCTCAACTTTCCCCAGTACTTTGTGACCAGGGCCCCAAACCCCTTCAATATTAGGCACACTTTTCCCCTTATTTTCCATCTGCTGTCAATGTCAAAGCCCCTCTGGTAGCCCTACGTGTTCCTCACCACACTCAGCTGGATTTTGGGTTTGCTTAAGCTCTCACTGAGGGCATGAAAGTCAATTTCCTTGTTCAGCTGATTTCAGGATCTGATCTTGTGACATCAGCTAAATTGATATGAATCAGCTTTCAGGTCCAGTTAGGTACAGACAACCTTGAACTTTGTTATACAAACACAGTCTTGAACAGAGGTTGTTAAGGGGAAAAAATGAAAAGAGAACTCATAGAAAAATACCAAAACCCCGAAAATACTACTCAGGCTGCTGCTACCAGAGGAACAGGAGGTTGGCATGTCAGCTGCTCTTGATAGAGCCTAGCCCTGGCCTCCTATGGTAATGATGGTCTTTTCAGTTCCTCCATCTGTGATAGGGATGGAGAAGTCACCACTGAGACTACTCAAGGTTTTGATATAGGCAAAGTTATTTTGCTGTTTCTGATGGTCTACTGTTACAGGTAACTCTAATTTACAGGCAGTCAATGCTAGCTAAAAACAGGGACAAACAACTAATTACAGGAATTAAATATGTGTGTGTAGATTTAAATGCTTATAACACAGAAACTAGAAATTTGGGTATCATCAGTGTCTTTTGATACCTACAAACAATCTGCAAAAGGGAGAAGGCAAAAACATGGAATTCACACTGCCTTTCAAGGGAGTAAACTTTTGCCCATGTGGATGGGGAGGGCTTCCTTCCAGCAGAGGGGAACACTGCTGCTCTTGCATATGGCACAAGTTCATTGTCCCAGCCTTTCCTGTAAAGGCAAATCAATAAGTATGCACTTAATTATGTTCTCATCTATTTCATGCGTGTACTGGCACATGGGTATATATATAACAAATATATAACCTGTGGAACAAGTTGTCATAAGACTTTGAGCCTGAATTTATTTTGAAGGTTTTCACATTACAAACTAAAACCAAAGATATTAAAGTTCTTTTCATTTATCAGAAACTGTAAAGTGCATGCTTTCAGGGGGAAAAAGTTCAATCACACTGCAAATGAGCTAATTTAATTTCTGGCTTTATTTCCCAAGCTGGTAGTTTTCTGCAGAAATTCAGTTCTTGATTAATATGCATCATTAATCATTTAAATAAAAGTGGACTCCATAAATTCAAAGAACAAATAATGCCACTTGACTGCTAATTCAGCAAGGTAATTAGAAGACTTCAGACATGCCAGTTGACAGAATATGATTAATAAGAATGAATAAACCTTTCTTGTAGGGTTATTCAATAATAAATTCTACTACGTTCTTCCTCCTTTGGTCTTGTGTATGTGTGTATATATATACATATGCACTTAAATTCAGATAAAGATAATCTTAATAAGACAAGAATTGGGTCTTACAATTAGGTTTTGGTGAAGGTTAGACATTTTAAAAAACAACAAGACAACAAAAGTGCATGTCTGGCTCTTCTACTCATCAATGAACACTTTTGCACTGGATCGGTTTTATAAGTTCTTTTCAGTTCTTATGCAGATATTCTACTGGGCAGTGTCACCAGATCAGCACAATGCAAAATGAAAATATGAAGATTTTGAGACAGCTGAACAAGTTTATTGCATGCCACATGTTCTAACCTGAAGGGAAACATTTGCTGTAGGAGGACACTTCTCTATTTTCAAGTCATTCATATTTAATTTCATCCTTTGATCATAATTGTGATAGATATTGTGCACCACAAGAGTTCAGCTATGATGTAAGTTCTAAATTCAGAGGGCTAGATCAATGAATTGATTGTACATCCCTTAGTATGTACAGATGACTCAAAGGTGAATATCAACAGCTGAAAACATTAAGGAAAGTCAGGACAGAACTTCCAGACTAATGAAGGTTATTACTTTCAGATTGTTTCTTGAATGAGATGTTTTTAAATGAAATTGATTGTTCATCAAGCTCAATCCATTGTAATTAGAAAGTACCAGAAGTCTCTGACCTCATACAAAAAGAATACCTATTTGTGGAACAGGTTTTAATAATATATTAAGTACCAAAGTTAATACTAAGGTCACTAGCAGCTATGTCTGTACCTTCGTACACTTTTATCAAACACTCCCTCAACTGGTTCTATGTTCTCATTTGCAGCTCTGGTAATTGGGACATAAAGCTGGAGAGTACTAAGAGAGGAGTAAAATGTAATAAAATTGTGTATTTGCTTGTTGGACTGTATCTCAGTACTGTATTTTCCTGTTGTGTGCTGACAGATGTGCTGTGTTCTCAGGCAAGATCAAAAATAGCTAGCACAAAAAGTCTGGTTTCTAAAAACTTTTTTGTACTAGATTTGTGATATTTAAGTAACTTTCTTTATTTTTCAAAAATATGCTTTGAATACAATGATATTTTTCACTAAGATTCTATTTGTCAGTAAGAAAAACTTGCAGTGCCAAAAGAGATACCATAAGAGACAACAGAATGAGATTTTAATGGATGATGCTTGAACTTAATCTAATTAGAATTTACCAGAATTGTTAGTCTGGGGTTGGAGAGGGAGCTCATTAACTGTCTTTACCTTTTCCCTTGTGAGGAAAATGGAGCTGCCAATATTTTGCCTGGGATCAATGAAACATACACGTAAGAAAAAAGGTGGAGTTCTTTATCGTCTAGCTAATAGAAATGAATATGAAACATAATAGCAAGACCACTGGTCATGGAGATGTGTGAAGTTTGTTGTTGCTGAAAAGCAACTTGTGAGTCCATCCCTGACCAGTGGCTCTGAACAAGACTGCGAACTTCCAAAACCTTGAAATCCGTTCACTTGCTATGAACCAGGAAACTATGAGCAATCTACAATCCAAATTAAGATTCATGTACTGTGAGGCAGGGAGGGAACTTGCTCTCAGATTACTCGGTACTACATAATTATGGCTATTATTGCTCTATTCACAGGACGTAAAACTGCTCTTTTGGCTCCAGTGCTGCGGAGAGATCTAAGCACAATATTAGCACAGGAAAAAATATTTGATTTCTTTTAGCTTCAAAGACTGGACTTAAGACAATTGTACACTTTGCCTGTGGGCACAAACTGCTGAAAATTCAACTTCTCTAATTCTGTCAGCAAAAAACACACTTTGTTTTCCTCTTCTGCAAAGTGCTATATGCCCCAGGCTATCAAACACTGTAACAATGTTTTTCTTAAACCATTCTAAAAATGGTATTTTCTGGAAGACTGGAACATTAAACTAGTGAACAATGTAAGTTTGGATTGAAGAAAAATGTGCCAGAAAAGGAACAAAATTAATACCCCTAAAACTAAAGAAAGTGAGTGAAATGAACATAGGCAATAGTGGCCATTCCTGAAATCCTTACTCTACTTTTATTTCCTCTGAAAATAAAAGTTCCTGCCAGGATGCAAATTGAAAGGGATTTTAGGATTGGCCTCGAAATGAGAAAGTGAAGTCACACGTGAATATGACTGAATGCTTTTTTTCAGAAAAAAAGAGGCCAGAAGTGAGTCTCTTGAAGATACCAACATTTTCAAAAGGACTAAGCAGCCAAGAGTTCCCTTTGAATTTGAAGTGTGTATTTCAGTGATGTGCCTTAACAGCCATAGTGAAAATTCATGTTCGTGTTGTCTAATAGTTTCATAATCAAAGATTCATGCAACTGACTAAAATTAAATCAAATAAATTCAAACATTTCAATCACTTACATGAATTTTTTTAAATTCAGCAAATTAAAAACTGAACAAGGTTCCATTTCTTCATGCTTTGAAATTTCATCTAATTTTTCCAAGATCTAATGGGCTGAAGATTGCTGCTTCCATCCCTTACTGCTTGCCAGAAACACAAGGAAGTCCCTTGTGTATGGCCTTTCATATGGAATTTCTCAAAGTTGAAATATGTATTTTGACATTTCAATAAAACTTTTGTTTGTTAGGTCTTGCTAAGATTCACAGTTTTGATCCGAAAAGTGGGTGGAAAAATGAACAGGAATTCATACAATCAATGTGCATTTCACTGAATTTGGCCTCTGGGGAAAAACAAGCAATATCTTTTTGCCAGCAAAGCCCAACTGAAACACAGATGTGCAGATATATCAGAAAAGGCAAACTGTGGGAACACTCTCCATTTTCTTGGGAAAGGCAGTAGAGACCATACACAATATCTGGTGCTTCAGACACAAAAAATTGCTGGTAAGCCCAAGAATCTGGTTCTGGGAATTTTTGGGGTTTTTTTTTTCCCAACAGATCATCTGCTTTTACAAAACTTACTACCTTTCCCTATAACCCTTTTTACCTTTCCCATTTTTTTCTTCTTTTTCTACTTTTAAGAGTATATGACTTCCAGTAACCATCACTAATACTGAGATTTCCCATGTGTCAGTCTTTTGAATACTCCATTCCTTGATAATCTTGCTGAAATGAGTTCAGCTTTACACTATGTCAGGCCCCAACAGCAGGACAATTGCTTACTCATAAAAACCCTGAAAGGATGAAGAAAAGACTGATTGAAGTTCAAACTTCTTTTCACAAAGATGCTTGAGGATAATTCAAAGGAAATACTCTCCCAGATTATTTTTCCTAGATGATCAATGTTTGGGTTTAGTTGTTTTTTGGGTGAGGTGTTTTATTTTGTGAAGTCTGTTAGTCTGTTTTTTTAATGTTGAATACCATGTTCAGATGTATTTGATCTGAAGTAATAAGTACCTTTCTTTCAGATCTTAATTAAATTAAATGTTAGTACATGCAGGAATGGTGTCTAATAGACTGCAACAGGATCTTCAGCCAGAATTGTCACATCATCCTGGCTGAGTCACCTCTTCTGAAAAGTCCAGGGCTTGTTATTTAGCTTTAGGTTTTCTTTTCTTATAAGAACAACTCTAGTAGGGAGAAGACAGATTTGATTGCACTGTTAACCAATTCTGCATCACTCTTTCAAAAAAAAAGGAATTGGAGCTGAATGATTCTTTGCAGCTATCTACCAAATCAGTCTTTGCATCAATTTTCTTTAATTTTGTCCTTAGGTTTGAAGATCTGATTCAACATATTTTGTAAAAAAAAATCCTTTTTCCTCAAAAACCATTTTTCCCTTGAACTGCATTCCCTCACACTAGCCTTCCTGACGAAGGTTTGATCTCTCTCCCTCTCTAGGTCCTTCATCTCTCTGAAGGCTGCCTTTTAATTAAAGAGCTACTTTGGTTTGGATCATTTATTATTATTTGTTTAAATGCTATTGTTTCCACTTTGAATTGATTGCCCCTGTACAATCTGATCATTTTCTGTGGCACTGACTGAATTTCTTCTTCTATTGCCTCAGGACATTGCTGCAAACACAGTGTTGCATTTGATAAAGATTCTCATGATAAAAGAATTTACAACAAAGGGAAAATTAATTTTTCCTAAAGCTCAATGACATCAGGATCAGATAATGCCTCCCTTTTTCCCATTTCCAATTCCCATTTGCTTAGAAAATAGGTTTCTATTTATTTGGACTATTATGAAAAGCACATTGTCATACAGACAACTGCAACACTCAACAGAACAAATGTGCCTTTGTCACAGGCATTTCTTTGTAGCTACCTTTCTAGCCATTAACAACAGGCTTAAACCAAGTGGTACTATTTTAGTCCCAATGCAATTTTCTTGTTCTTGCAAAGAAATACCTTTTACTGTTCAGTTTAAAGTAAATTGACACTTCTAGCCATTCTCTGTTGTAAATTTCTTTCCTTTCATGGTTTTTTATGAAGTTTTTTCATTGAGTTTTCAAAGCGAGAAATTTCTGTGTTCCTTTTGTATTACATCCCGTTTTGCTGATGCTATTGTTTCAGTTCTATAGAACAGTAAAAGAAGATAGAAATATTCCATTCTTTTTCAAAAGAAGATGAGCAGTAATGTCCAGGAAGAGAAATACTTGAGAATCAGCAGTGAACTTTGCTATACTCAGACCAAAATAGTCAGCGACAATAACTTCTTACACCTCTAATGACTGTGCATGGCTCTTATTTCTGCTGAGTTCTTTTGAACCTTGGTGTTCTTGAAGCCCCCTCCTTGTGAGCTTTTAGCACATCATGATGGGCTGTGGTTTATTCAGAACTTCCTCAGCTTATGAAATTATTTTGGATGAAAATCTGCTCCCTTCTGCCAAAAGCCTTCCATTCTGATATCAAATAGGACAAAAACTTCCCTACCTATTTTCTACATAGTCATTGGTGTTCCATTATCAAATGGATACTATCAAAAGAGCTGTAAAGCTGCTTGTTACCACAACAATATCACAGAAATATAGATTTTCTGAGAGAAAAAAAATGGCAAGTGAGTCACTTCTTGGCCACACTATATTGTGGTGTTGTGCACAACAGTGTATTTCCTGTTGCTTTATCTAGTCTGATTTTAGGCAGCAAGCATTGCTATTTCCCTGGGGAGATCATTCCACAGTCTATTACATTTCACTGTTAGCAAGCTTTTGCCTTGTTTGCAGTTCAAATGTCCTTACACCAGATCATCCAGATCATTCCCTGTACTGAGTAAGTTTTAAAGTCAATGAATTCCAGGTCCCTTAGGGAATTTTGAATAACATGTGGTGGTTGAGGGTTGGGATGTTTTTTGTTTGTCTGTTGGGGGGGAAGGGGCGTGTTTGTTTGTTTTAAGACAAAGGAAGAAAGCAAAAATGACATTAATTTCTAAACTTACACATGCAAGTTGTTTCAAATAGTCAATGAAGTGCTAGGTCAAAATTCAGATATGGAAGAAGTGAATGTTACAAACTTTAGTTAATTCTTTACTTGTAGTTAGTGGTTTAGTTAGAGAGTCAGGTTTTAGTTTTGCTTTCTCAAATGTTGTTTAAATCTTTTCTTCTCTGAAACACTGGCCTGGGATTTTGTCTGAAGTTACTTTTCCTCACTTAATGCGAACAAGCAATACAGTTTAGACATATTCTCGATTTGGAGCACTTAATCACTTGTATATATTCATTAAGTCTGAATCTTCATCACAGTGATTGTTTAGGTTGTTCTAAGTATTAATTTTGTACACTGAAATCAGACAGTTTTGCCCAGGTATGCCAGAACAGTTCACATGCTCAGCATTTCCTAGAGCATGTGCAGCACAGTACTCCACAGCGAGTCTTCACAGGCCTTCTTCAGTTCCTTTGTGCCACTTGGAGCTGCAATTCACATTTCTTTTGCCACCTTGTCTTACAATTTCTTTGGTAGTCCCTTCTAAGCAATTTATTTTCCTTTTATTCTAAAATGGAACAATTTTCGTATCTTGGCTCTGAAAAGACTCAGTTAATTGTTGAAACCTTCACATGACCTCGATGTTTTCTGTCTGACATACCATGGTAAATAACATGCTACATGAGACTGTGGCATCTACATCTCATTTTAAAAGGGAACATGAAAGTCTGGAAAGGATTGAGCAAGGAATGATTTCCTCAGACAGTCTACAGGTCTCTCTTAATCTGGCTGCTTGGATGAAAAGAGACACGATTTTAGAATATCTGGTTATCCAAAGATAGGTTTGGTTCTTTTTAGCCAAAGCGATCTCTATAATTGAGAGGCAGCGACAATTGCCTTCAGCTGGGATCTTCCCCTTGGGGCTTTCTCTCATGTACAAACCACCCAGATTGTTCCATGTTTGTGTTGCAAACTAGGTGTGAGTTTTGCAGTATTTTGGTATCCTCTGCGGACACTCCAAGGAAACATCAAATGTGACTGAATGTAGCTGATGTTACTTTCATCAACCTGTTTCTAAAACTGGACACAGTAGATGTTTATTTTAAGGCAGGTTTACAAATGCACAGTTCAGACTAAAAGGTATTATCAGCAGGAAATAAAATAATAGGTATTTGAATCCCACCTGTGTGTTACGTTTGAATGCTATATCTATATCTATATCTATACATGAGGGCAAAGTCAAGTAATTCTTTTCCTCTCTTGCTTATTACAGCACTACGTAGCAGCAAAGTGTAGTGCTGCCTTTTTTCTCTAGGGAGCATAAAGACAATTGATGAATGACTCTTTGGCAGCTTTAGCCAAGCTAAAACAAATGCAGAAGAAGCAAGCCCCGATTCCTGCTGCCACCACAGCCTCTGGGGAGTTCCTGGGGCCAGGGAGAAAGCGTTGCTGGGTGGTGGATCGGGGCAGCCTTGATTGGGTGGACTGGAACATCTAGTGCCATCTCCTCTTGTATCCAAAATATTCCCAGGACTAGGCTGTACTTTTCAGACACAGATAATTGCCTGAACCTTAGCTAATAGCCAGCAGCAGTTGAAATCACACTGCAATCTGGCAATTACCTCTACATGTGTTAAGTGTGTGAAGTCCAGCAGACTTTTGACCTTTTGTACCACTGTGTTCTGCAGTAGTTTCTTTGGGAAGGCTGAATTATACAAACCACAAAAAGGTGATACCTTTCAGATGCCCTGAAGTTACAACAAAAAGAAAGTGAAACCGTTTTAAGAGTCATTAATGAAGTGATACAGTAATTAAAGTCTAATTAACCAAAGAGACAGTTGTTTCTTACTTTTGTGTGCAGACATATAACTGCTGCTGTCGCTCCGAGTTATAAATGTTTCAGTAATGCCACCTCAAAATCAATCCACATTTTAGAAAAACTTATTACTGGCAAAAATTTCTGGGGGGTCCTTAGGGAAGACTGCAATTAGTGTCTGAGACAGTGACTCTAAAACAGTTCAGAAGCTACCTGATAGTACAGAGCTAATTTTAGCACTCAATAATATTCCAGATCTTTGCCCATTAAAGCATGCTTTCCAACTCTGATACAACTGAGTTTCTCCATAGTGAGAGAGTTAGTCCTGTGTGAGCTCCTGCACCTGGCACTGGGAGTGAGACCTCCACACTGTAGTTTGGGATTGCAGCAGAGATGCCCCTTTTCTAAACGTGATTATTTGCAATACAAGGGAACTCCACTGAAATTTACAACAGTCCTTTGAAATTGCAAAAGATGGGAATGAGAGATTGTTTTTAAGATGCAGTGTCTCACAAGAAACTCCCTAGGACACACCTTATGAGGAGGAAAACAAGGCAAAGAAGTAAACAAGGTGATCTTTTATTCCTTCCAGAGCCTGTCAATTTAATAAGACTTATTCCTTGTGCAGTTATAAAGATAATGTGATTATATGAAGAACTGATATTCTGACTTCTTCTAAAACTGTGTAACAAATGAGGGATCCTCTGTTTTTTAGGCAATCTGACTAACCCTGTTGAAAACTGAGTTTGACCAAGATATGATCAAAACATACCATATCAAAATTTGCATCTCTGAAAGGGTTTACTGCAAAAAGAATTTAAAGTAAGGATTTAATATTAGTTTATTTTCAAAACCCCTCACATATCACTTCGTGCTTAATCTTTTCTTTAATTACACATTACACATTTAAGATTTAGGGCAAGTTATTGAAAATCAATAAGGTTATAAATGTAGAATTGGTAATTACTGCATGACTTGTGCAATATCTTATTTGCATAATTCACTTACTGGCAGCTTGCATTTTAATTAACCTAGAATGAGTGCTTCAGTGAAATTGTAATTTACTGTACTAAATTGAAAAAGTTGTCAAATCTTGCACTTAGTCATGCAACTGTGAATTTCATTGTCTATTCAGAAAAATTAAGAATTGTGCAATTAAGAAGATGAATTTAATTCATGATTCCCGACGTGTTATATAAAACTTTGTTTTTTCCTGGTAAATTGCATTTAAAACATGGTAATGATCAGAAACACTGACAAATTAATAAGTTTCGCTGACCATGTTTTCCTCTACAGTATTCTAGACAAAGATGTCATAAAATAGATTTACATGGAAAAAGCTGACGAAGAGGTAGTCACTTTAACACCTCTCCAGATGCTCCAAGCTGACAGTGAAAATACAAACATAGTTAACAAAATCTTGTCCTTCTACTAGTTAAACTGTGAATATGAAAATGTTTTCTTCTTTTTATTAGGTAAGCAAAAAGGTTAATGCTAGGAAGATAGCTCTGGTAAACTTAATATCAAGATTTTGCAAAATTCTGGAATGATTATATGAAGTTATTCAACAAAAGTGCACTTAGTTCTTAAAATTAGAAGAAACTTCAGTTAGATTTTTACTGACCTGCTTATGCTGTAGCAGTTTATACGTAAAATCAAATATGCAAAATTCCCTTTCTCAGCTATCTCCTGCTGACAGTCATCCATATATTTATGAACTTTCCCTAAACTTTGATTTGATACCAATGTCCATATTCTTAGAAAGAAATTCCTAACAGTTTTACCCCCAAATTTGCATTATAATGTGGTTCCAAATACATTCTTAGTGTTCATCTGGAAAATACTGAAAAGGCTATGTTACTGCATTCTGGTTATCTGTGCTCTGACATAATCAGTTCTTTCTGAAAACCCATAACAATACAATAGTGTTTAAAAGGGCAATCATGGTGGAAGTGTGTCATCTCACTTATAGCATTCCAGAGCTTCTGAATATATTGACATAAATATATAGGCAGTTAATTTAAAGAAAGCAGTAGCTTTGTACCCCATGAGATAGGAGGTTTCTGTCACTGGCACAAAAAGGACAGACAAATACCATCTTCTGTCATTGCCAGGGGGTGGGGAAAGGGATTCTTTTCTCTCCCTTCTGGGAAGAAAGGTGTTTCTTTTTCTAGTCAGCGAAAAGGTGGCTGTGGTTGGGTCAGTCAGGCTCTGCAATAAGCATTTTTCCATGTAAATAAATCTTTCTTTTTGTATAATGTTTTTATCAATATTGTTGCCATTTCTGTCCATTTTCTTATCTCATTGCTGTTTTCAGAAAATTGTTCTCATCTCAAGCTGTAATTTTCACTCTTTTGTGCCTCCAGTTCTCAGCTCCATCCCCAGAAGAGGGAAGGGAAATAGGGGGGAAAAAGTGAGCATTTCCTGGTTTGGGAGAGTCTTGGGGGGG
>VZTZ01038371.1:0-128047 GCA_013400955.1 Drymodes brunneopygia | reverse complement strand
TTTCAAACTATTTCCAGTGCAGTGGCTGAGATTTAGACAGAAGACATAATTTAGTTTTTTCAAGGCGCTTCTATGCCAGTATATGTACCACAGTATGGAATGCAATTTGTCTGCTGCTCTTTTTATGCAGCATGCTGTCTGGCACCACAGCCCCTCCAGACAGAAGGTGCTGACAAATTAAAGAAGAAAGCAACAAGCATTTGATCTTCTGTTTATATTGCTTTTCTCAGAAAAACAGGAGAACCAATGCAACAGAGATTTGATTGCCACTGTGCAAACATAGCTCCTGACCTGAGGGGTAAACTGGAATTTCATAGCTTTAGCATCTCGATAAATTTAAATACAGCACAATCTTTAGGAAGAAAAATTTTCCAGAATGTGTCTTCTCATGTTTTCTGCTCAGGTGCATGTCAATGACATTGTTTTATAAGCAGACATAGCGCATGTCATTTTAACCTAGCAAATTCAAGGTAGAACTTTTCAGAAAGGAAAAAGAAAATGCAAGCATTTCCTTATTGGTTTTCCTTCCTATCATAAAGAAAATGTTGCTTGAAGCTTCACAGCTAAGAGAGTTCTTAATGTCAAGCTGGCTTACTACAGGGCTGTATATTTGACTGGCACAGACTGTGCTGAGGGTGAGGGAGAATATTAAGTTTTTATGCAGTAAGCATCATAAAGTTCTATTTCCTTCTACCGTACCAGATTTTAACAAAATGCTGTAGTGCATGAAAGTGTCATTAACCTCCTGTCTCCAGACTTAAATCCTTATGCTGCAAATGGAAATGCTAACTAAATTTATTTTCCCAATGAGATACAGTGACTATAATGACTATAATGCACTTGATATATTTTACTGACTTCAATATTAGCCTCAATTATCTGAGGTGAAAAATAGAAACAATAGAGACAAATAAAAATAAAAACATTGTTAGGTACTATTTTTGCTTTGGAAAAAAACCCTCATGTCTGTTCCAAGATTCAGGCTTCTGCAGTGAAGTGTTCACCAGTACCTGAACAAGTTAATTGAAAACTGCCTTTGATATTTCTGTGATTGCTGCTGTGAGTGGAAGGGTGACATGCACTTGGCAAATCTTCATAACTTGCAAATGAAAAAAGGGGCTTATGTAGATCCAAACTGCGGCTCAGACATATATCCACAATTAGTATTAATCAACAATTTAGAGCCTCCCTGCTGAGGCACAGTAACTGTGCATGAACTGCTCCCAGATTCCTAAATGTTAAAAACCATCTGGCTTACATTACAGCCCAGTGAAAACATTAAACGGGGGCATTACCTATATGTGTATACAAAGCCTCTGGGTTAATGAATGAAAGATTATAGCTCAAGGTATCATAATGTGACTGCACTGGAGCCTCCCATGTTGCACTTTCACATATTGTTAAAAAGAGCTTAAACATTTAGCCTTTTTTTCCAGCAATAGCTACAAAAGAAAACTGTGCTATATAAGCACATAATCTGTTTTCCTAATGTGCCTTGTGACATCTCTTATAATAGAGATAGTAAATTCTCAGTACCAGTTCAGCCCCTTGCACCTCTGAGAATCATAAAAGAGTATATATTCATATGAGGAGGCCATCCATTTCTCTCAGTTCTGCAGAAATCCTTCAGGTGACAATGTCTTCTGATAACATAGGCTGTATATGGATCACTGCAGTGGTGAAGGGGTGTTTACAGTGCATTCTCTAATGGTGTAGTTTCTCTTAACACGTGATTTAATGTTTGTATTTTAATTTGAGTGAAATTAGATTTCTTGTTTCTTTTGAAGTTTTCTACAGCAAAAACTTCTATTGTCTGTGTAACATCTCTTTCTTAACTTCTCCCTACTTATGTCTTAAATGCTCAATATTTTTATTATATTTCTGTTCCTCACTTTCCTGTTACTTTACGCTGATCAGTCTGTAAAATGGAATTTCAGAAAAAGATGAACTCATTCTTCTTCTATTTTAAAACAGCACTCTGTTTGTAGAATTACTTTAATATCTATCTATATACAGCTATTATCTTTTGGCTATACTCAGTGATTATAGTGGAATTGTGCTGTATTGAAGCAATGGAAATTTCTATCTTTACAGACCATGCTCTTAGTAAAAGAAACTTAAATATATGAACATAAAGTATTTCACAGTTTTAGCAGATTTGTATAGGTTTACATAGGAATAATGAAAAATTATTGAGAATAAAAAATAATCACAGTATTCAGATGTCCACTGTATCAGAAGAAAAATGTCCAAATAAACATGATGGAAAAAAACATTGAAAGAAGAGTTTTCTCCACTATGTAGTATGATTGGGACCCCGTAGTGTGGACAACCCTTCTAGCAGAAATTTTGCAAATTAGTTGATTTTTAGGCTCAATAGAGTCACTACCACTGGTTATTACAGCTGTGCCTGAAATATAAAGAACTATTAAATTCCATAGTTATCAATGTTTCAAATCTATGTAAAATCACTTAAAAGTTAAGGAACTGTTCTATACATTAGAAGTCAAGGCTTTGCTCGCAGCCAAGTCCTGCACATCTGTCAAAAAGTAAAGTCAGTTTGGAATAGCAACATCTGGGATACAGTTTGGCACAAAATTATCCAATTTATTGGATGAATTATTAATTTTTATTAGAAAAAGATTTCTTGTTTAAATGGTTGTTGTCCAGCTTCAATTGCTTCCTAAAATGAACAGATTAATATCTACTTGGAAAATGGAAAAGATTCGTATATTTTGGTTTGCAAGTATAGCATTTAAGAATTTGGATCATCATCTATGTTTGCTTCTTTCATGAACTTTTATTTATATGAAGAACAATGAGTGACAATGTTCATTGCTATTCAGCTGACTTTTCTGTTTTCAGGGCCTCAGTTCTTTCAACAATGTTAGTGGTAGTCTCAAACCTCAAATCTCAAAATGGGAGGAATCTTGGACAACTTTGATGCTGCAGCTGTATGGCTGACCTGTGTGCTCTCTCCTTCACTCCCTGCCTCATCATGGTTGCTGTTAATGTATCCAGTGCATTATTTCCTGCTCCAGAGAGAGGTCAGAAGATGGCTTGGCCCAGAGCATACTTTGGAGAAGTTTCAGGACTTCTAAAAATTATTCCACCATTGCAGCAGCTCCTTAAAAGTCCAGAGTAAAACACAAAACATCACTGACTATTCCAGAAATTGATGTCAAAAGAAGGCCCCTGATTTGTACACATGCTGTATTTGATGCTATTGTTTTAATTACAACAATTTAGAGAAGGTTTAACTTGAATAAGAAAGCATTTAATAAGATTTATTGTTTAAAAAATATTTCAAGACTTCAAAGAATAGTCTCCAATAGAATTCTTATAGGCAAGGTGAATTTTTCTTTCTTTTAACTAATAACCTTGAAGATACCTTTCATTAACTTCTGTTACTTTGAATCCTGACCAGGATCAACAGCAAGAAATTAAATCAGGCTAAATATTATGTGTAGTGAATTCTTCAGCTATAATCCTTGATACAAATGAATCTATTGCATTCTTTAATTTTAAAGTGCACTATTTTAGGATATTTTCTTGGGAATAAAAAGTTCTATTTATGAGCAACTGAATCATCTGAACACCACCAGAGGAATTAACTTAGTTAATCTACAGCTGCCTCTTTGTAAAACATCAACTGCTATGAACAAAGAGTAAATAATAAGGGCTTTCTATTTTAGATGTCTATGCAGAGTGTGAGAATGGAATACTTACAGAGTTTTAAGATGGGTTAAATAAAAAGTCATTAGGAAGAAATTTGTTTAATTTTGGAGAGTATCTTCACCTATATCCTTTAGCACATAAATGTTGTAACAAGTTGAGAAGCAGTTCCTTACAAATAAGGGAAATGTTCTTTGTTTTCTAATAATTTCTAAGAACTCACAGAAGTACAACTTCTTCCATTGTGTGAAAATCATAATGGTGGGTAGTTTTCATGCACAGCGCTTTCAACATAGTTATTTAAAAGGCCACATTGTCCAAATTTGGGCCTCCTACAGATGTTTGGAAGGAGAACATGCAGACCAGTCACCACATAATGCAGAGCAACCTATGTACTCTCGTACTCAAGCTTCCTGAAAAGCTTGGTCAGTGACTTTCTGGTCTTGAAGGATCTGGACTTCACAAGGTGTGCAAGCTCAAGGTGTTAGTCATGACCTTACTCACCCAGAATAAAGAATTTATTATCTCTGGTGCTTTTGCAAAGAGTAGATCAGGAGAGTGACTGGGAGTGTGAATATAAAACCCCTTATTTTTGTCCCACAACAATTTTTCAATAAATTAAATTTTAATGATACCACATAAATGTCCCTCTAAAATATATGTTCTATGCCAGCCAGTCTATTAAAAAATCTCCCTCTGCTCAAATTCCCCCTTGCTACAATTTAGAGATGCTTTACCCATAAAACAGAGAACTCTTCTTATACTGTAACTTTGTGAAGTATCAGCTGGCAAAACTAAAATATATGCTGCAAAGTTCTTAAGTTTAGGGTTAAAAACATGCTTTAGCACACATCAAACACCTCAAAATATCATGGCTTGCTGTTTCTTAGCACGATATTAATGGGGTTTTTTTGAGAGTTACCAGGAGAAGAGAGAACTGAGTTCTCTCTGCAACCATTATGAGTAATGCCTCATTTTCTGACCCATCAAAAGGCAAGGGGCAAGGTAGAGAACTGAGTCTCTTTGGACACTTAAAATCCCATTTTAAGGCGGGATATCATTATGTCTGTGAAGAATAGACATAATGATAAAGCAACCAAAAGGATAATGAGTGGAGGCCTCATCTCTCCTTGCCTCAGCTAGAGGAACACAGACAGAACGTGCAAAACAAGGAAAGTTGCATTTTTAATACCCAGAAAATGTAATGTCAGCCAGGTCATAACTCTGCCTTTAATTAGATGAAATGCCTTTAATTGGAAGCCACCTGCACATAGGTTAGCATTCATATGCAGCCTGCTCAGTTCCCAGCAGGTAATCTATTCTGTGAAAAGTACATTTCAGTTAGAAAGAAAAGCCCCTACAATGCATCTATTGTGAAGTGTAGCTAATGTGTCATTCATGTACAATCATAAACAGCTTTAAAAGCACATTGATTCTGTTTATTTTCATTTGAACATACAGTTATTTCTTGAAATAACTGGGAAACAGCAATCAAGAAAAAGCAGTTGATTAGCAATTTAAAGCAAAGCAAAATGGAAACATTTTTCATATACTGTCAAGATTTATTCTAAGTGTCTCTCGTTAAAACAGTATTGCTTATAGTAGCAGGCTGCAGTGATTCACTGCCATATTAATATGCATTGCTGAATACAAGCAAAATCTATATTCAGTTACATAAGATTTCAGTGTTTTGCTGTTGATGGCCTTTTCTTTGAACATAAGCTTTTTGTTGCACATGACATCATAGCCCATTAAAACATGGAACTTCTTGGACCAATGTCAGAGACACATCCCCAAGGTCAATGGAATTATTCAAACTTGAAGCCAGAAAGAAGGCAGGGGAATAAAGCACTCGAGAGCTTGAGGTATTTTGAGGACTTGGACCATAGCATCTTCTCTGACTGATTAATTACTTTCCAGATTGCAGCTTCTCATTTGTGACATTAAAAAGTTTCATCTTAAACAATTCTCATGTATATGGTGTGCGTGTCTGTGTGTGTCTGTGTGTGTGTGTGTGTGTGTGTGTATTTACATCCATATGAGAGTGGACTAAAAAGGAAATATGTAAAAATGTAGTAATTTAAAAGCCTCTGTCATAAGAAATTTCTGGGTGGCTATTGCTCAGTTTGATTTCTATTTGTTGAATAAATGGCAATTTTTGAAAATGGTTATTTTTTAAGTATAAGAATTCTATAATATTCATAGAAGCCTTTATAAGTAGGAAGACACTTGAAAATATATTTGTTGTGTAAAAAATTTTTTTATTTTTTAAATAAATGGCTATTTTTTAGGAGCAACCTCTAGTCAAACTATCTTCGGATGTGTGCCAATCAACTCTCCTGAGCCAGTTTAAAATCTGGGTTGTCTTTTCCCAAAATCTGGTATGTATTGCAAAAAGTGACACTGAAGATGATTTAGGAAGCACCATTTTCAAATCATAACAGATAATTGCACTCAGAGGATAGTGTGATATTTTCCATTTCATGAATGATATATGCAACTAAGGCTTTGCTATGTTTCTTGATTAAATAGTTTTCAGAGTAAATTGAAGTTGTCTCAGTACACTGTCAGATAAATATATTTCTACTATCCATATTTTATACTGAAAAATGCCTTTAAAACCATTCCTTGGAAAGCACTTCATTTCTATACTAATTGTAGCCATCTTTCTCTTTTGGACAGGATTACCATAGTTGGTCAAAGGATCTTCACATACAGATGTTATATCAGCTAGAATCTAGATCCTTCTTACACTCATAAATATTTGTAATTCATAAAATGTATAAACAGTTCCACTGTGTTTTTATGCTTGGAGCTGGCAGGATAGTTAAAGCTTCACTGTGTGGGGCTGTATGATCCTATTGTGCTTTCTATCATCTGAGATGATAAGATAGAATTATCTGTCCAGCATCATGGTAGATGATTGAGAGATTAGTGCCAGAAACATTAAGCATCAAAGAGATAAATATTATTCTGATGTATACCACTAGCTGTATCAAAGAAGAAAAAAACCAAACTACTCAAAACCACCCGCGCTCAATCAAACAATCCCCTCAAAACCATCAGTGAAATTATAAGCACTTATTCTGTGTGTTTATGTAGGAGTGATTTACAATATAAGTGAAGGGCACCAAATCAAATTGTGTCAAATACCAAAGCTCACATTCCTCAGGGTTGTTATGTGAGGTTAGAAACACACATCTCCCTTTATAAAATCAATTAAATACTGAAACGAACAATGATGGAATTTACTAGAACTAAGCAACATGTTTAAAGTCTGGCTTGTGACAGATCTTGGCATCCCCAGTTTTCTGAGAAGGAATATAAATAGCTGGTCATATTCTCTCTGATCAAAATGAAGTCATGACAAAGCTGATAGTGTTTGAAACTGGCACTGAGACGTGATCCTGAGTGACCAACCATAAAACTGGCTGTTTCTCTGTCAGATTTTGTGTGTTGTAGACTATGAAGGAACTAGAGGAAGGTCATCTTGTCAGATAGGTAGCATTAAGGTTTTATGCTACAAAAGTGAGTGAGCTATTGCACCAGAAAAGTTTAAAATAGAAAGTGACAAAAATATGATTCCACTGAAGTTGTTTATGTGCTTATAGCAGCAAAGAGGTATCAAAACTTACTCACCTTTCATTCATGCTAGAGGAGGGATCATAATTTTTGCTGACACATGCTGTTATTGGGATACCTACTTGTATTGATGCAAAGCTCATTTTTTTAAGATATATTTATGCTCAAGAAAAAGAAGAAACCCTTGAAAAGGATATGCAGATGGTTTCACTCAGTGGAATCTAATGTGGGCTTAAAGCATCTGTTCTGAGAAAACAACTGCTGAAGAGAATGGGATTATACGGGATTTGGCCTGTTGCCAAAGGTGGCACACTGATTTGGGTTGCTGAAAAACATAAATGTGATATCTTTGGAAACTACAATCAGTGCAGTCTCTGGAGATATTTTGGAACAAGCTCTTGAAAAATCTGGAATTTAGGGAGCTAAAGTCTCCACCAGTATAAACAAGTTGATTTGTTTTTCCATTTTATAATTTTGTCTGGATTTGGTCCATATTTTAAAGGCATTGAGTAGTGTGCTTTAGCTTGTGACTTTTTCTGTCCATAGGGCTGATTACAGGCAACATTCAGGTCAGTAATTTGGGCTGTCACCCTCAGACATATGAGGGCCCAGGATTAGGGAGTCAGCATCCTTTCAAGAAATTGGCCAGCCTAGCTTGAAATGGGGATTTCAGGTCATATCTACATTTATGGGATGAGCAAGAGCAGTAGAAGATCTAGACAGTGAAAAGGATTGGACTGGACGCCTGTGCTTACACAGCAGTGGTGTGAGATGAGGTGAAAGGAAGTGTTTCCATGACCATTCTGGCCACTGAATGTATTCAGTGTATTCAGTGCCCACTGTGTGACATTAGGTGGGCTCCTGGAGTGCATCTTTGGCTTACTTTCTGAGAATACAATTTGTGTGCTCTGTAATGTAAACCAAAACATGGTAAGTGGGGGCACATGGGAGATCTGCTTCAAAAATTGATTCCTAATTTGAGTTAACACTGCTGTAAATACGTCCTCAAAGCACAGAACTGGCATTCACTGTTGGAGGGGTGGCATACTTTAAAGGAACCAGAACTACTTTCTTCTCATCCCTAAATCATACCATTGACTTCTCTGTCACAGTGGACAGGATATCTGGAGCAGAGAAAAAAGAGCTGTGACCTATTTCTCCTACTTCTGTTGATGCCCCATTCATGTACAACTGATCACTGTTCAATCAGCCTGGTTTAAAGTTCTCATGTGAAAAGAAGTGAAATCCTTTACTTTCTCAGTGTTCCATCAGGAGTACTTTCAAGTACTGTGGCTATTTGATGACTGCAAGTCAAAATATCTAGAATGTAGGACCCTTTTAGTCAACGTAAATATGTAAACTCAGGTGACTTAAATTGAATGCCCAATGAGTAATCTTTGTATTTTTTTAATGAATGTTAGTACATGAACCCTAAGTTTTAATAATAACATAAATGTAAAGAATGGATTTTTAATCCTCTTTTCCAAATACAGACAGGCTTCTGACTGCTAACATTGCTGCCAACAGGTCAAAGGACAAAACTTGAAATTGAGACTGAGAAATAATAAATGTTGAAAAAAGTAAGTGAGAACATGAAATTTTAATTGTCCTTATGACTTTAAATAGGACAAGAAGTACAAAACCAAGTTTGGTTCTTTGGTTGGTGGGGTGGTAGGTTTTCTCCCAGTGTACCTGTTCATCCTGTTCCCTCCCTCAGCTGTATGGATACCTTATTATGTTCTTTTACGTCAGTACCAAGTTTATATATGGACCTTCCATTAAATTTTACCACATCCTCCATCTTTGGCCTCACCAAATTACTAATTTCTGCTTTGTAATTCAGTCCTAAGGGAAACTTACAAAGAACCAGGAGGACAAATGCTCTACTAGAATGTACTACTTTTAGAGTATGTGGAATTTTGTTTCTAAACAACTTGGCAGTGTGCTTATTTTCCACCTCAGTGATCTTCTTTAATCACTTCTCCCATTTGTGTATCTAGTTTTTGAGGGTTTTTTCCCCCCTCCTCCTTCTCTTTTTCTCCTTCAGCTTGTGGCAATGGTACAGAATGCTGATGAGCAAGACTAGTCTCCAGCCAGGTAATCATTTTGGCCACCAAATACTAACTGTTCTTCTAAAGGAAATTTGCAGGCAGAACAAGCCTTTAAAGTACAGTGAAAGCATTTGATATGCACTCGTTGCAGGTGCATCCACTGAAAACTGTTCAGACGAGGACTTGCTACAGCCCTGATTGCACCAAAATGACATCCTATAAGCTTTCTCTCTATTTTAGCTAGTACTTTTGCCATATCAGCTGCATATTACAGTAATAAAACTGGCTTTAATGGACGTGTGGAATGGTACATTGGTGATATGCAACGCTGAACAACAAGCACTATTATTGCCATATAATATAAATTTTTGCATAACTCATCACTGGGCAAAAATTTTCAGCTGGAGTACATGCATATAACTCCTGGGAGATCAAGGGATCTCATGAGAGTGGGAGTTCAAACTTAGCATGACTTATGAAGAAGAATGACCCTTAGTTGACGTTCGCTTTTATGAAAAAACACATGCCAGGGTAAATGTTTGAAAAGGCTGGGTCTTGTCATCCTTTTTGCATTTGAAGTATGATTTAGGTGAACAGCTGATTATTCAAATCTCTAACTGCCAGCTTCTTCCTTACAGTCAAGTATTTAGAGTTGTGATCCTGGATTCAAATTTTCAGCTCATGTGTGGGTGTGAACTGAGCACACAATGGAAAAGCTTCTGTACAAAAACATAACTCTAAGGGTGAGTGTGCCTCTCCTTGTTTAAGGGACAGGGACTACTATTTTATTCTGATTTGAAATTTTAAATTTACAAGAATCATACTGACAAAAATTTGGATCTGTTCTGAAGTAGTCTATTTTTCTTATGATAGGAGCATTTGACTAGATTTGTTGGAAGAGAAAAAAAAGAAGGAATTTTACTTATGACTTTACAGAAACTCATGAAGCCTTTCATCACTGGTAATTTTTCATTTTCTAAAATATTATTATTTTGTTTTGTTTATGTTCACTACCACAACATGAGAGTTATTTTATATTAATCATTTCACTTTTTGTTTCACAAGTAAAAACATCATTTTGGTTTAGTAATGTGTTACAATGGAAAGTCGATAGTAAGAAAGAAGATTGCCAATATGATAAAGTGAGTGCAGACACAAATTTGACAGAGATGATCTGTATTTTGCCTTCAACCTCCTTGCACTAAGAATGAGGCACACGAAGATTTGGAATTGGAATGTGCCCAATAGAGGCTTCTAGATCTTATTGCTTGTTGGTTAGATTATCACTTGCAGCAAATAAATCAATATTATTCTTTCTTCTTTAGCATCTTTCTAAATAGTTCAGGAGAATGCATTTCAATTATGGGTCCCTTTTAACTTGAGATAACCTTTGATTCCATGAACAGATAGTCTCCTTCTAAACCTTAATGTTTCTGTTATTGCTTGCAGTTAAGGAAAGACTCATGATAGTGTGCTGTATATATATAATGTATGTATTCATGCTAATTTTATAGTCAGACCCATATATTGTTGGGGACTCTGGAAGTATATTTCAAGACTTAGAGATGGTCTTGACCATCAGTTTGGACATAAACATGGAATATAGTTAAATTATAATTTTTCATCCTTATGAAGTGCAATTACGTTTTCGTTTAAGGAGGATCTGAAAGAAAATAAATACTGCTCATTTAATATGCTCAGTGCCATAACTGATTTTCCCAGCTTGGCACTGGGAAAGCTTGGCACTACTCTTGAAAAAAAGGTTCTTATTGGGTAATATTAATAGTGGGCATGGGAAAAAGTGCCAGCCTTAGAATTAGAGGGAAATGCACATCGATATATGCTACTTTGTACTCCTCTTAGTTACAAACTACTAGCCAGGTAGAGGAGTGATTGGGGGAGCACAGGGCTCACCAAGAGGAAAGACATATACAAAGTGTGCTGAGGACATGAACAGGGAATCTTAGACTGGAAATCTACTTGTTGAAGAAATTGAACCTAGTCAAGTGACATACACACACAATGAACTGAATTTAAACTTAGATAAAATTCTCTGTGGAAGAACTATATTTGAGGTTCTGAAATCCAAGAAGTGCTGAAAATAACAGCTTGCTGACATAAGAAAAAATAATTCATTAGAGGAACATACCAAAAGAGTGTTCATCATTTAATGGGGTTTCTTTCCTGCTTGCTTGCTTGCTTGCTTGCTTGCTTGCTTGCTTCCTTCCTTCCTTCCTTCCTTCCTTCCTCCTTCCTTCCTCCCTCCCTCCCTCTCTTTATGGGTAGAAACGGTTTTACCTTTTTCTTATTCTGCAGCTTCTATATATCAGAAACCTGCTGAGACCTGGTAGAGAAAGCTGGAGCAGATCTGTCTCCCAGATGCCATCAGAAATGGCCACTGTCTTGTATCAGATAAAATCTCACAGAGCCTGGCACTGCCATTTAGAAATCACTGACCTATGAGCAAGAGGGATCCAAGTGCTGGAGTGTGTTTATTTGTTGCTGCTCTCAGTCAGGCTTGCCCTCTTTAAACTTATATGTTCACATTGCCCCTTGTGTTGTCTCAGGCCACACACAAAGTTCTTTCCCCTAGGCATAATTCAGTCAAACAAGTCATATTCCTGCAGGAGCAGACAAAAGCACCCTTCTTCTCTCACCCCTTTGCCACCGCATGCATCTGTCAGACTCTCATCTCTCTGAATCATCTTATAGTCCTTTCATGGACTAGTAAGAGCCTTTCGGTCTTCTGTTGGCTGTGACTTCAGCTTTTGTCACTTCATGTTGTCATTTGCTGGATTCTTCATAGAAACATGGATTTGGTGTATTTTAGTACTTCTAACCACAAATGGAATTTTGCTTTTCTTGAACCTGATAGTTTTATATGAGCTCTTGTTACCAGGTTCCTTTCCAAGATCATGTTGTTTTTATCACATTACAAGCTGCTATCTCAACAGTCTTTCCAAAATTTCTAGTGTTCTTTCGTTGAAGCATTTTACTAGCTGGCACAATTCCAAAGTGGGAAATTTTGGAGTCTTTTTTTACACAGTGAATTTTATGCTCTCCCAATGCCTTGCTTGCCTCTGATTTGCTGAGATTTTCTTCTCTTCTAAACCAGCCAACGTGTTTTCATCAGCTAGTCATTTTTAAATATTCCTTAGTCATCTAAATATATCCACTAAATATAGATGAGGCTAAATCTGCCACTTATCTCTTCAGATTTGACCAGAATAATCACACAAGTAGTAGAAAACCTCAAGCTCGTGCAAGCTTAGTCCCAGTTCTGGCAGTTAGGTTGTGGTAGCTAAGTCTGACAGATGACTGATGTATAGAGCTTTACTTGGGATTTTTTTGTCTCTGGAGGTGCTTGCAAATGTTGTGCTGTTTGTGCTGGTGTGGTACAATGTGCTTTAGCAGGTGCTATGCCTCTTTTGCTTTTTTGTTTCAAAATTGATATGGTGAAATATTTCCTTTCAGATTGAAGTCTCGATGGAATACAGACTGTAGTCTCTGAAGAGTGCGGTAGATAGCTTCTGCTATCCTTCACTTCCAAAGTCTTGTTAGTTCAACAAGGAATTTGTGACTTTTTATTTTTGTTGTTGGATAGGCTTGGTCACTGGTAGTTTTGTACACAGAACAAGTGTTTTAGTTTTCTTGAGCAGTACTGTCTAAGCTGCAAGGTCCTCTGTGAGGATGTGCTGTCACAGAACAGGTACAGACAGACTCTCTGGCTAAGCTATTGTCAGACCTCTTTTTCTCGGACCTTTTGAAAACTTTTAGTCTATGGCATGCATGTTATCTCTGCTTGGGAAGGAAATGTGTTTTGCTTTCCTGAAAGCCCAAATTAATATGCCTCATATAGTTTTGTATCATCAACACTAGACATAGATTGCCTCTGTATTCCTCAGTATTGCAAAGAATGCTGGATATAATTTTTTACCTCAGATCTGTAATATGCTTATTTTCTATCTAGATATAAATGACCGCAGAACATAGCATTCAAATACAATTTTTTTTTATAACATTACATTATTCCCTTAGCATTGTTAAGACTCAATCCATTTTCAGTTTGTTATATTATCAATGTTTCAGGATCTCCTGTCCCACAGTGTGTAAATAGCTATATTTGAATCCTTTCTTTTTTATCCTCTCCTAAGACTCTTCTATAACTGTGAAAGTGTTGCTTTCACTATCAGTTCTCAACAATATTGCTAGGATAAAATGGGGTTGGGTTGCAGCCCTCCATGTGTAAGAAAAATTGTTCTCTTGCTTGGTTGCTTTTACATTGGCCTCATTCTCTTGTACTTCATGTACTCATATCTCAGAAAAAAACCTGTTCCTTGCTTCACATAGACAATGGATACAGCCAACATCATGTTGTGTTTTCTACCTTGTTCTATTTTTTGTTTGTTTGGAAACAAACCAAGAGAACAAGACCAATCATGAAAAGGTTGACACAGGGGTCAATATCACACAGAAGACAACACTGGCTTTTATTTAAAGTTTGACATGCAGGCTTCAAACAAGTATTTTGGCCAAGTTGGAAACATCTTCCAAAAAGCATACAACTGATTTGAAGAAAATGACACTATGGACATCTTGCTTTGCACACCTTTAGATCAAATGATATCTCAGTTAGTGTGCAAAAAGGTATGTACCTGCTGACAATAATCTTCTTTTTCTCTACTGTCTTCTGCATACTGCTTGTATTCTACAGAACACAGCCTGATCACCAAAGCAAAATCATTTTTCATTCATGAGCTGATTTTCCAAACATTCTTGCCCCATAGGAAGACATCCATACCATAGTGATCTTGGAGAAGTTACCACCATAAAGGGCAAAACACTGTACAGAGAGAGAAGCCTTGCCTCTGCACTCCAGAAACATCCACAGCACAAACACCCAAGCACCCAGAGTGCCTCATTTAACCTGTTAGTGGAGCAGGGTGATCCAGCTGCAGGCACATCACAATACAGCTGCTGAGAGCAGGGCTGCATGATTACATCTCAACTTGCAGGAAAAGGAACATTTTCAAATTCTTAGATGCACGTGCATTCTTAGTACCCCCCAACTGTCCTTTGACATGCACATGTAGGAACTTGCTCCCTGAAGAAAGATATTCTATGTGTGGACAATGTGCAGCTTGTGGTGTTCTCTAAGATGTCCTTGATTTTATGGACACATGACCTACCCTATGGTCTACAAGGCATGCCATTGACTGGGACTCACAGAGCAGCTTAAATACCTTCTCAAGATTTTAGGATACAATCTGCCCAAAGTATAGGACAAAACCCCTGAAACATGGGCTGATTGGGCTAAACTCTGGTATGTAGGACATTTACAGTTTACAGCAAACAAAAAATAACATTTCAAAACTATACTCAGATTTTGTACCCTTCCCTGAAGTATTCACAAGGGAATGAAAAACAAGATATCTCACTGAGCCAGACAAAGCAAATATACGAGTTTCTTTGCCTGAAAAAAGTATACTTTTTCTCTAGAGCAATTGGAGTTATTCAATTTTTGTAACAAAGCATTGGCTATAATAGATGGCTACAACCCATATTATTGGTTATGAGGGAATATTTCACTGAATATTTTTCAAGGTGAAGGTTCCTATGAAGATTTTGTTTTTCTGAAAAGAAACAGTGAGAATATCTCCCTTTTGTTATTCTTCTGGGGTTTTTATACTTTACAATATATTTAACCCATCTTTTACTGCTGAAGAAGAAAAAAAATGCCTTCAGGAATTTAATATAAATTGCTAGATGAATGCCCAGTTGAGCAACAAACTTTATGAGTCTTTGAAATTTCTAGTTGGTTTTATAGCCCAGAAATTTCTTTAAGTTTCCCTCATGATTTCTTTCAGATGGTATGATAAACTTTGGTGAGCAATGGTTCTTTCTGTTTTGTTGAGTTTTTCCCTCACTTGAGCAGTCATCCAGAAATAAAAGCCTTCTACATAAATAACCAAAATATTCAGTTTATCAGGCTCAGAAAGAGCCTCATTCTTCTATGCAGTTATGCAATTATGGAGCATCTTGAATGATTGTCACTTAAAAGGGTTGTAACTTTTCCTGATTTATTAGAAACAGCTGGCAGATACATCGGGGCATCAATGGAATTATTACTCTGAAGCAGATGTAAAACAGAATGGGGCAATAACAGCTGTTGCAATTAAAGGCGTTGTGGGCACATTTCTGCACATCTCTGGCTCAACATGACAATGATCCAACCAAAGACCACTTAGTAAAATGATATTTTCTTTTGTATATTCAAAACAATTAATTTCACATTATCAATGCAAAGAACATGCTTTTTCTTACAGCTTGTGTCATTTCTGAGGTAACTCAGACAACAGAAAGGCTTGAATGAGCTATTGAGTGCCAGCTGATTTTTTTTCACTTTAAGTTCTCATTAAATGTCACCCACAAAATTAGCTCCTAAGTATACATATTGCCTATTGTTGAGTGCTTTGGAGTGAGGACAGAAGAGTGTTGCTTAGGTAGAATAAGAGGCTCTCTCAGCTCCTTGGAAGAGGAAGGTTGAAAGGAGGTAGGGTCACACAATTCCCAACTGCATGGGAAAATTTCCTCACAGTTTATGATTGCTTCCCAAAGTGAACATGCAATTACATGACATCCTCCACTAAATTAATACAAATTTTTTAATCTTTCCTACAATATCATAGCAAATGTTTTCTCATTATTCAGCAATGTTTTAAATTCATGGAGTCTTGTTACTGAGTTGTCTTTGGAAAATGAACAATTTTTGTCCTCCAGAGGCTCTGCACTCTTTTGTATAAAGGAGAAGCTGAAAACCAGCTTGACTCAGATTGGCCAAAACAGACTCAAAAAATGACTACATATTTTAAGCCACTACCCAAATGCTTTATTGGAGACCCCCAGACTGAGAAGAAGACCACAAACTGGACATGAAAAAGGCAGAAATTAGGAAATTAGGAAACTCTGATAATTTCCCCCTTCCCCCTAATGACTTCAAAGTCCTTCCCTAGCTGTGACTGAGATTTAAATTCACTTGTGCCCCAAATTCTCCTCAGCTGAGGGTATCTCAGAGAGCTGCAGTGTGCAGATATTTAATTTAACCATATCAATGGCTGTGTCAGCCTACATCAGGTGAAAAGAGAGTTTAGAGGCTGAGGGAGTGGTTCAGACCTCTTGACTACAGCCAGAGGCATGCTCCTTGAACTGAACACCCTCATGGAGAATTGCTCTGTGCAAGAAACAACAGTATGTAAGAGATTGTTGGCTGCCAAGAAGAATTACATGTATCCCTTCACTGGATGTGAAGCCCAGTCAAACTTTGAGAGTGACAGATTTTCTTTTTTGTTTTTTTTTTCTTTTCTTCCCCTTTTTAATAATATATTTTTTATATTTTTTTGTTTGGCCTCTGAATCGAGTTGCTGGGAGAAAGTGGGATATGGAACAGAGAGGAAAGAAAGAAGATGGGGGTCAAAATACGAATTACTCTTTTTAATTGAGTTTTTCATAGACTAGGGTGATAGAGAAACAATTGAAGCACTCAACCTTTCTTGCCTCCATCTGTAGAAACAAAATTTTCTCTCAAATCTCTCAGTCACAAACATGCTGTGGAAAGAAAGACAGCCAGAACCTGGAAAGAAACATGCTTGGGAATATTTAGAGAAGCTGGGTATAATCTAAGCTGTAGAGAGAAAAGAAGTCATCAGAGATTGGTCTAAGTGTTGCAGTGACAGCAACATGGCAACAATTAAAGTGACTGTGAAAAAAACATTGTGTGACTGGGGAAGGTCATTGACAGCCTGGAAACAGGCTAAATTTTCATCTATCTTTAAAAAAGAAAAGAAGGAAGACAAAGGGAACCAAACATAGATTGGTCTGCATCTTATCAGTCCCCAGAAAGATCATAAAGTCCTTTCTCTGAGAATATATTCATGGGTACATGAGGAAAAGAAGGTTACTGGGGACGACCAGCACACCTCTAGAGAGGGCAACTCATGGCTAACCAAGCTGATGAGTTCAGTGGGCTTTATACATATTCTCTCTGTAACACACTTCAAAGAGCTGCAGAAAGTAGCTAATGTCACTGTTGCACTGCTGCATAGCTCTTTGCCCAAATCCCAGAAACCCTCACTTTGAAAACTCTTCAGCTGATGTCTCCATCCAGACCAGCCACCCTCTGCCCTTGTGCCTGAGGGCTGATGTGACTGTTTCAGACAGCTATTCTTTGGAGATATTAGGGTTAGCAACTTAAATGGCTGTATTAGTCTATCTGATGCCAGGCAAGGAGTAAACAGTGAAGGGAGATTAGTGTGCAACTCTGGTAGCCTGAAGGCATTCTGCCTTTGTTGGACTGGGGCACAGACAATGTCTGTGAGAAGAGAAAGTGGTATGTACAGAGCATAAGAGATCAGCAGTTGGTTAGAAACTTCCTATGTCCTTGATCTTGATACTGAATCTCACTGACCCGTGATTTCCCAGATGTGTGGTTAGTTCCTCAGCTTCATCAGATAATGTAAAAATTCGTTCCTTGTTAAAAAGTTAAAACAGATTTAATATACATATAATTCTGTGTATCCTTAATCTTCCAGAAGTATTAGAGTGGATTCCTGTCCTTAAGAGGTCAGACAAAGACACTGTGTATGTTTTGTGGGGATTGTGGAGAAGTTTGTAACAAACCATTTTGACTAGAAAACCACTTCTTTCAGTGGTCTATTTATATTGAAAGAAGTGAAATGACTGAAATACTACATAATAAATGGGTTTCTGATCTATTGTGCAGGAATGGCTGTCACTTTTATTTATTTATTTATTTATTGTTACTCTTGAAGGAATGGATAATGAGATGAAGATGAAAAGAGATAATGGGACAAAATAAAGGTCAAATTTCATTTTCTTTTCTTTTTCATCAGGTAATTTTGTGCTCGACAATAGTGCACAATATTTACTGAAGATGTGCTATTGTTACTGACACATATTTATTGGTTTTCTTCATTACTTGGATATGAGAGAGGAAAAAAAAAATCTAATGTTTAATATATAATTCATCCTGTGACCATCCCTGTAAACTTTGAGGAAAAATTAGGGTTTGGTTTTGGTTTGCTTTTTTTCAACAGGAAATGTTCTCACTTTAATCAATTATTTAAACAATGCCTTTTACTCTATGAATAATACTCCTGACTTTGCTGTCAATACATGTACATATAACCCCATAGAGTCTGAACAAAGTATTTTATATTTTTCTCTCTGCCCTGGCTGTTTTTCACCTGCCCTGCACCTGACCAACTAAGTACCAGCTATCAGATTCATCTTCTGGTTCCTGTGTGAGGACTGTCACATGCTGGTCCCTGACAGTGCTCTGGGACAAACAGCCTCAGCCACCAGGCTGAACTGTAAAGGCAACTAGGACACACCTTGTGCCTTGTGCTCTGTGGTTGACCTAATGGTGGCTGTTTCCATGAATCTCATGCATAAAAAAAAAACAAACCCAGAGCATGCAATTTTTAAGACTTTGGCATTAGAAAAGAGCTTCTCCTGAGTGAAAGCTGGCAACCCCACTTCTTTCTGATAACCTTCCAGTGTTACGTGACAGATTGACAATCCTGCAATAAAGTCCTGTATCAGCACAACCCCTCATGCTGGCACATGCTGGAGAGCATTACCTGAGGTCTGCATATTCTGTTATCAACTGGTCATGTCAGCAGTTATTAATGAAGTTATGCAATCTTCCTAAGTACATACAAATTGCTGCCATTCGACTAACTTTTTGCTGTTATTGCCAGCTGTAAATTGTTTCCCCAATTCATTACTTGCAGGCCACAACTGACCTGTAAAAAGGTATATCTGGGTCATGTCTGTCACAGATCATTATATGTTAGAGAATACACTTATTTTTAGGAAAAGGAGTGCCCATTTGAGATGCCATTTGACTCTGAAAATCAGCTTTTTCATCCATCACCAGTAATGTGTGCTCAAGCTCTGCCTTGAAACACCTCTCTGTGGGCAATGAACTCACAGCAGGATAGATACCATCCAAAGGAAAAATAAGTCTATAAATCTACAATCTTATACACATACCCAGAACATGAATAAGAAATAGTATTTCCCCAAAAGCTGCTTTCTGCTCTTGCTTTTCCATATAAGATACATCTGACAATACAGAGTTTCCATCTTCATTTCAAGTGAACTGTATATTCACGAACTATTTCTAACCTAAGAGGAAGAAGTTCCATCTTTATCACCAGAACAGTCAAATCTAATTCAAGTTTCACATATTACACTCTCAGCACCCTGCAGTTCCTGGCAAAGCAGCCTTCATATATGAGAAGGTACCTTTTCTTTTAAACAGTTTTCTTCCCTCCAGACTGTAGTCTTTTTACTGGGAATACACAGGAAGACCAATTACTGACGATTGCAGCACTGTCTTTGGCTATGCTAGCAAATCCTCACAGTAGTAAATCTGTCCAGAGAATGGATGCACTTTGGTTTTATACCCACTATCCTCATTGCAAGTCTGTCTTACAGAATACATTTATTCTTGCAGACGTCTTTTCTTTCATTGCAACCTTTGTTATTGGACCCTGGAAAGGAGATCCTCCCTGTTGTTGCTGTGCCAGCACATTACCTTGTTATTTAGGAATGTATCAAATATACAGAAATGTTGGTGACGCCAGAAGCACATTTTTTAGGACAATGAATGTAAAATAAATTGGAAAATGAGGCAAATTGTATTCCTTGTCAAGATAACACAAATAACAGGGATGGGAAATAATAGGTAGGAAGCTCTGCTGATGCCACAAGATTTTTCTAGTGTTTTATTTATGTTCATCAAGGTTATTATCAGCTAATGTTGTAGTTACAAAAACAAATTTATCAGCTCAGCTGCAGTTTTATCAAACATCACAGCTATCCATAAATGTTGATCAGTAACTACTCCAGAAATAACTAAATGTTCCAATGATATGTACTCGTATATTTAAAAAATAACCTTACAGAGGTCTGTCTAGAAAAAAGAGCTCACTTACAAATTTATAATCCACGCTCTGACTTAAATATCACCAAAACATAGATTTGTGTTTCTGTTCCAAAGGGCAACCTTATGTTGTCCTTTCTCTTACTTCTGAGCCTTATGTTGGGCCACAAATTTGCTTCTGCCCCTACTCCCACATAAGGCTGAAGCATGGTGCACAACCCGTGATAAATTGTCCCAATGGCAGGAGAAAGAGAAGGTCAGTGCAAACCTCAGACATTGGAGACACCTCTTTGGCATAAATCCCTGTAGTTATGCAACGACGAAGATGTATCTAAAAGTAAACTACTTGCTCTCAAGATTTTTCCAAGGCTCATGCAGCTGCTTAATTATTAAGCACTATGAGTACTCCCACTGATGTCAGTGTGGTTATTTATAATGAAGAAATTCAAGAGTGTTCATAATTCTTCAGGATAAGGGTTATTACATTAAAACGATCGTGGGAAAAGTAATTTTGGGTCCAATTATATTTATTTAGGTGTCCTTCCTAAAATATTGTCATAGTTTCACAGGTTAATATATCCTTAAAATGTAATTTTAACTCTGAATTTCCTCATTTATAACATTTGGGTTTTGGGGTTAGAGGCTCCTTCTAATGCATTTTGTCTTAAATTATTGATGTGCACTGTCAACCTTAGTTCCATCATCTACTGTGGTATCTTGTCTGCATAATTATGCAAGTTAATGAAACTCATGAGAAGGTATTATGAACATTTGAGCTAATTTATATGGGTTTTATATGCAGAGGAACATATTGTATGGAGAATTGAAAAGTAATAGCAATTCCTATAGAAGTTCAATTATCTTATTTATAAGAAGGATATTAAAGCAGACGAATGAGATTAATGTAAAATTCACAATACTTTTTTACAATTTTTAAGATACTGCTTAAAGTATTCAAAAGAACTGGTATTTTTTGTTCTATTCTATGTATTACATAGATATTTAAGCTTGAAAGATGAGTTCAGTAGCCTATCAGGATAAATAAAGAGCATTATTAAAAATACATATATTTCAGTTCCTTTTCTGCAAATACATTTTCTTTGTTATGGTTTCACTGGTGCTTTCCTGAGGAAAGATTGTCCTTGTTTTCTTTCTGTTTTGTTGGGAGTTTTTTTTACACTTAATAGGAAATAAAACATTGCCAGCAATTTGAACAATTACAGCCAGATCGGAACAAGCACACTTTTTTTTTTTTAACAAACACCTTTCAACCTGATTTGAACTACAACATTTATAATTAACAAATTTCTCCAGAAAAAAATTTCTGCAGAGTGGCAATTGACTTCTCCGTGCCCTGCAGTTTGTTGGTAGTTTGATACAGTAATACACTGAGCCGAAAGACTTCATGGAGTACCTAAAGGACATTCCGTCCCATCATGGGCATGGAATAGCTCCAACACACAATCCACTCCAGGGGACGGGGCAGCCAACACAAACAGGTCTAAGTGGGACTGGCAAGAGGAGGACTGTACCTGTTGCAGATTTTCTCTTGGAAAAATGCCAAACATGAGGCAGAAACACCTAATTGCTACAGGCTATAAGCCACAGTCAGTACTACAATAGCAGAAAATCTCTATTAGACAGCTAGCTATTAGCATCTGACAGCCTTTAAAAAGTTGGCTGCAGGTAGATGGGGTTTTTTTTTGAAGAATAGAAATTAAAAAGGATTTCTAAGTGCATTCTACAGATTACTGCTTTCAAGTTAGTCACTCGTAGAAACTGCGATTGGTGAAGTCTCCCAGACAAGGTGCTGAACTTAAACCTGGCCATTGCTTGCACTCTGTAATTCACATGCTGTTATTTAGGATCAAGTGTGTCTGTAGACATGTTGGTTCAAGGATGATTTTAAACTATTGTAATACAATACAATTTATATACGGAGCATAGCTTTCTTTTTGCACTCTGACCTCTGAACTAACAAAGTACATGATCTCTGAGACACATGACAATGAGGAAACATTTTTTTTTCTATTAGATGATCACAGATACTATAAATCTTTTGAGGAGGCAGTTAAACCTCCCATTGCAGACTGAAATATTGAAAGTATTTTCAGCAATATTTCCTAGGTTAATATCTACAAAGAAGCTTTGCTTTAAGAGTGATCAAGTCCAAAATCTTCAATCAGAACATCTAATACAGAAACTGAATCTATCTCACCTCCAACTTACATTTTGGATAACCAAAGTTAGTGGGAAATCCAAAAAGGAAACTTGGGGTGTGCTCTACATACATGTCAGGTCTTTTCCTCTGCATGTGTACAATATAATTATTAGAGACTGATCCATCTAATGAGCAAATAAAGCTGTACATTCCATTTTCATTGTAATTTGCAGTTAAAGATTTTACCTTAAATGTAAGCCTTTTTCCCTAGGTTTTCCTGAGCCATGAAATCAACTTGAACTATTTTTCACAGAGCAGAACTATCTGACCAAGCTGATATCACACCAGATAAATTACAGAATCATAAGAGGCATGAAATTTTCCCATTTGTTCTTGTAAGGATCTAAATTTAAAAGTCTTCCTGTGGCACTGACACTTCTATACTTGCAGTCAAAGTGATAAGTGGAATATATTCCATTGAGATCAATACTGACCATGGAGGTAAAATCTGCCCAAAAAACCACCAAAGCAAAGCAAAGCAAAGCAAAGCAAAGCAAAGCAAAGCAAAGCAAAGCAAAGCAAACCAAACCAAACCAAACCAAACCAAACCAAACCCCAAGCACCTTTATAAGTTTTAAATTGACTAAACAAGATGAGAATAAGTCCCCAAAGATTTAGCTTAAAATCCCAAGTGGTACTTAGGTTTCTCACTTTTACCAAGGTGTCATTTCCCATGCAAGTTTAAAGTCCAGATGCTTTAGAGGAATTCAGGCCTTAATGTGAGCTAGAGGCTTGAATTTAAAAAGCATGCAAACTTGGAGGGCCAACTCTCCATACAATGGGAAAAATCTAAAGACTGAACTGAAGGATGCTTGTAGTTGGATTACTTCTATGCATAAGACTGTCTGCTTCTAAAACTTGCTCTGTTGACACTACAGCAAGGCTGATATAAGCCAGTACTGAAGTGTAAGTAGTGCAGCTGCTCTGAAGAGGCACAGGGCAAAATAACTTGGTTCAATATCTTATAATTGTGGCTCCCCCTCTTCTCTACAGAGTTGAATCACACCTGGAACAAGATCAAGCTTACCTGTAATTCACAACTCACAGTGGGTACACTCCATCTTCTGCACAAATGTGTATTACAGCAGCTTTGCTAACCATAATGGTATCTTATTTTCCAGACTGTAGTCATACTTTAAATGAGTCTTTTCAGAGAAAAGACTCATTTGCTTTGTATTTGTATCCTGTGTTTCATAATGGCACTCCTGTATTATCTGTCTGTAGGACACTACAGAAATAAAAATACAAAAAAACCCTAAAAAACAAGTATTGAACAGAGAGTATCAAACCACAAAATATTTACCTCTATCATACGGTATGAGTGGGTTGGTAGCAAAATAGACATTTCTGAGAAGACTGGTGAAATGTTTCTCCAATTCTCCTCATAAGTGAGTCATAAGAAGGAGGAGATAAACAATTGAGAAACAAAACCGATTTGAAAGAAAATCTCTCTTTAGAGTTCTACAGGGAATAGTACTGTATAATGTAATGGGCACAAATGCAGCTTTAATCTAAACACACAATAATTAAATAAAAGATCAAACGGTCTCATTTTTTGCAAAGAAAGGACACTGAAATCTTAGAGGCAGCAGTAATAATATATTGAAATTATTGGATAAATTTTTGCTTTGAAATACAAAAGAGAAATACTTGAGTCACTAGAGTCAATGTGAGTCCCATCGATTTTCATGAGACTGATCTTTTGTAAGATACTTGCGTGAGAAATGAAAATTGACATAAAATTACATGCAAAGAAGCAAAGGAGGGAATGTGGAAAGATTTTGTGTACCAAAACATCTTCTCCATCAATACAGATGTTGGAATGATGGTCTGGAAGGTAACAGGACAACCCAGAGAAAAGGTTTTCCTGAATGTCTAAGATGTGACACCATTAAAGAGAAAAAGAGTAGAAAAAGAGTAGAGAAATCACAAAGGATGTTAGGAGGAGCCCGTTATAGGTCTTTGAAGCATGCTTTTTAAAATCATAACTCAGAAATAATAAAAGACAATTAATGTGTTACATTTATGAGTATTGCTTTGTAATTCCACTTTTGGGATACCTTTAATCAGTGCACAGAAGCATGGATTATTCTCAACTGAATACAGATTTTATAACAACACATTTCTAAAGGTATAGAAAGGGAAAAAAATAGAAACAAATAGAGGAGCTACAGGGGAAAATACTGAGATAGATTTCTATTGATTTTATTGGGTTTATCTTGACTGAAGTAAAATTTTCCAAGTGTGCCTGACATGCAAACCTTAGTTTTGTTAAATGTTAAAAGACAAATTCAAAGCTGTGAGACAAATTCTGTTTACTTTCATGTTATTATTCAAGCAACTCCAAATAAAAATTGATAAATCTGCATTAAGCACTTGCTTTTGATTAGGCATTTTCTAGACTGAAGTTGAAGCAAAATACTAAAACAAAAATGTTTATCATATATTTAATCTTAGTGACTTCCATTTTTGTTGAAAAAGTTTATTTGATGACAAATGGGTGATGAAGATGAAAATATATGGGGAATTTGCTGATACTGTTATTGCTGATTTTCTGTGAATGGAGGAAGCAAAAAAAAATAAGTTAGATTACCACTGTAATGGGTAAGTGGCGGTACTGTAAAAGTTTCTTTTCCAACACCTGAGAGATGTAACTATGGAAATACACTTAATGCAGGCTGGGGCACTAGCAAATAGATTTCAGCCAGGGCCCGTCCACAAGAAAGCAAAGCTCTCTGCTAATTTTGGCCTGTTGCCTTTGAAGCAATTTGAAGTTCTTTTTTGTTCCTCAGGTACCAGTGGGAGTACCAGTGGGTAGGTACATACCTACCTCTCTGAGGACATTTATCCAAACTTGCTTTGTTGAGGCAGAGACCCCATGCATTTGCCTGTTGTCACTCAGCCTTCTGGGGGATGATGTGGCAAGAGATGGTACATTGAAGCTCAGTTTTGTTTGGAGTTATTTCCACCTATGAACAACATCTGCTTATATGAGTTCAGAGGCTTGTAGCTGTAAGCGATCATCCCCCTGTGCTCAGCACTGGTGAGGCTGCACTTCAAATCCTGCACTCAGTTCTGGGGCCCTCACCACAAATAGGACATTGAGGTGCTGGAGTGTGTCCAGAAAAGGGAATGAAGCTGGTGAAGGGCATGAAGCACTAGTCCTTTGAGGAGTGGCTGAGGAAGCTGGGGGTGTTTAGCCTGCAGAAAAGGACTCTCAGGGGAGACCTTATTGCTCTTTACAGCTACCTGAAAGGAGGTTACAGCGCTGTGGGGAATTGGTCTCCGCTTGCAGGCAACAAGTAATGAGCAGAAATGTTGGTGAATTGTGCCAGGGGAGGTTTAGGTAGAATGTTAGGAAAAATTTCTTCACTAAAAGGCAGATCAAGCATTGGAACAGGCTGCCCAGGAAAGTGTTTGAGTCACCAGCCCTGGAGGTATTTAAGAGGTGTGGATGTGGACTTGGGGACACAGTGTAGTGGTGGACTTGGCAGTGCAGGGTTAGCAGTTGGACTCAATGGTCTTAGAGGTTTCTTCCAAACTAAATATTTCTATGAATCTATTATTTAATAGAACTGAGTAATAAAAAAATAAAAATAAGTAGTATTTCATTTTACACAAAAATAAAGCTGAACTTCACATTTAACTATGTGGTGCTAGGACTCAGGCCTAGGTTTTTGCTACCAAAATCCTCTTTGGAGGTCTCTGAAGGACCACCCTGTCTCATTTCATAGACCCTGGAACAGCTTAACACCTGGCCAAAATTTACTCTCAGCTGTTCTATTTGTTCAGGCCTCAGTCCACATTAACTGTTCATCCACAGTCTTACTGTCTTTTTTTAAGATATGGAATACCTATCAGCTTAAATAATACGCTTAGGTCACACAGTGAAGAGAAGAGACTCCTTTGATTGCTGGAGTCCAATTTGTGAAGTGCTGCAGTATCCAACTGGATTTACAATAAGAATAAATAATTCCTTGTGCATTGCCTTTGCTGGCTGGTCATCTAGTGAGGGCATCAAATCTACATTATAATGGAATAAGTAACATCCACCTTTGTTCAAAGTTAAATTCCAGGATGCCTTAACATATTTGGATTTAAACGTCATTGAAAAGTCATCCTCATCTAGCAGACAGCCTCCATAGGTCACACTGTTTTTTACTGAAGGTAGAAACGATGGTGAGTGCATGGCAATATAACGATGATTATGTTACAAAATGATATAACATTTTATATCCATGAATATCAAGATGCTTTTGGATATTAGTTATTCATGCCTCTTGACACCAAAATGGACCTTGCTGAATTATTATTTCACTTCCTAGACACAAATCTGTGTTGTCTACCTTCCCATGTCATTTAGGGGGAAGTGAGTCACTGGTAGTGAGTTCTGAAGTAAGTCTTGTGTTCACCCTTTTTCACTCTGTCATTGTTCACCTTGCAGAGCAGCTCTGGTGTGTCCAAGCTGGATTGCACTGAGATGTCACTAAACCAGAGGAGGTGTTCCAGGAACTCACTTAATCTGCTCCCGTGACAGACAGACACGCAGCCCTTGATCTAGTACACTAAAGCAACCCCCCAGCACATGACAACACATGACCAAAGTATTTGTGCTGGGTCCTGAGTACTTTTTAGCCCACTAAGCACAGCTCTGCAGACTTTCCCAGCTCCAATTGCTCATTCATATGTCACTCATACAGCTGACGTGGCTCAATGGTCCCATCCCATTCCTGTGAAACTTCTCTGCCTCAGGAAGGAAGGACACTGCTTCCCTACATTTGATGCCAAAGAGAGGCAAGCTGTTACTTGTTATTTTTCTTATTCCTTTTTTCCTGCCATATTTTTCCATGAACATACCACCAAAAAGACAAACACTGAAGGAGAGGGAAACAGCTCATCTTTTTACTGTTTAAAATGCCATTTCCTTCATGTCACTTCAATTTTAAAACATGAGGTGTAAGGTTATAGAGAACACTGGTGTTTGTCTTGAATCTCTGCCTTTGTTTTGGATCAAAAATACAACACCCAGGCCAAACACAATACTAAACATTTACCACTGAGGTCACTGATCTGCAATTTGTTGCAGTGACAGATCCAATATTGTGCTTGGGGAACAGACTGGATGGCTGTTAATGCACTATTATAGGCACAGTTGGGAAATTGGCTGAGCACCAGGTAACTGGAAGAACTGGAGCTTATTGCACAAGTCCAAGAGTGTTTTAACTTGTGACTTGATTGCTAACATGGGGAGAGCTTTTAAAATGTTAATTGATTTTTTTTCATAATAAAATAAACCATCTGTAGCTTTGAACTTAAATTTAACTTCTCTAATTAATTCTAATCCTTCTGCTACAAGAACTGTCTGTCACACATCAGTCTCTCCATTCTATTTTTGGTTCAGTTTGTCACATCATTTAAAGCCTTGACCCTACCATAGCCATTTTTCAATTAACAGTAAAATAGTTCTAGAGGAAACTCTATGGAGCATTAGGAGTTGAGTTCAGACCTTTCGAGACAACATAGGAAGATCTGACATATATTTTCTGTCTTACCAATGTGTTTGTGGAAAACAAGTCATTCCATTTATCTGTGGATTTTCTATGATAAATTTTTAAGCCATAGCTAAAAATCCTGTTTTACTGTGGAAAGTTCTCCTCCTGGCCACACGCTGTACTGTGTGTCAGATTCTGAGAACTGTCAAGACATTGACAAACAATGCAAAAAACAGATAAAAATTACTGGGAGGCATAGGGTGGGACAAAGAAATACAAGGTGTAGAAGAAATCACTGACAAGATGATAAATCATTTAGCTCTGAAACAGAAACAGACTAGCCAGAGGAGGAGGAATGTCAAGGGCAAGAAATCAAAGACAGGTTGTGGACAAAGCTGTTACTGTGTTCATTATCATATTACTACATGTAGGCAAAGAATGTCTGTAGGTCTAATTGTTGCTATGTGGAAAAGAGAACAAGTAAGACTTCAAGGGATACTTTTGGCTGAACCCCTTTACTTTATTAGGGCCTTAGTAATTGTTAGGCCATGCTGTTAGACAATGCTGCATGTTTAACATTAATGTTAATTTGTAAAATAAATCTCACTGCATAGAATAGAAAAAAAATTATACTATTTACTTACAGAAAAGGCATAAAGTTAGTGCCAATCTCTTGGATGAGTTATTACATATACTATTATAATACTTGTTATATAAAATTGTTGAATTTATACTCAGTTAAAGGAGAAAGTTAGATCACTCACCACCTGAGGCAATACAATTTTTGGAAAAACATGTACTGGAAATATTGTGTGTAACACACACTATGCAGTTTACAAAAACCTAACACCGTGTATCAACCCTCCACACTTTTGGAGACGCTGACAAAGGTCTGTTCTGATGGAGCAAAAAGCAGTGGTGTGTCAAAACTGAATTCAATGTGACATCTACAGCTCCAAGCACAGTTTGAAGGTCTAAGTCTTCATATTAAAAATTATATTCACATGTAAAAACCATGTAAAGCAGACTGCAGAATGAAAGAGTTGGATTGTATGCTTTTAAGGAGTTGAGACCTCCAAATCCAAGAGGAACCCAAATCAAGAAGTGCTTCAAGCACTGTTAGAGGGACTTTGTAATCACATTTGATTTTTCAGCAATTGTAATTTTAATTAAGTGATCCTAAAATTCACAGGGACAGAGAGTCCTCTAAAAATGATGTAAAGTGGGCAAACTGTAGGCACACAGAAATTGTGAAGGTACTGCTGCATTGCAAAATGCAATTGATAAGAGACTTTAATTAAATTGCACTAAAATGTGCTGTGGCAGCTCCATTCCTGAATGGTACTTCATTAACATAGCATAACTCAATCTAATCCATTTATGTGCCCAAAGTCTAAATTCTGAAGCATCCAACACTAAACAACAGACCGGCAGATTTGAATCTTGGTCAGACAAGAGCAAGATTTTGAAAGATTCCACTTTCATTTCAAGATGATGAGGTGACCTCTCCTTGTCTTCCTCCATTTTTTTTCCTTCTCTCATGACAAACGAAAGAAGTATTGATGTCTTTCTTTGGAGAATAATCAGTAACTTGTTTGGCAAGCGTGAAGCTGGAATGTGGAGCTGCCGGTTGAAAGTGTTGGTCTGATTTAGCCAGAACAGAGATTTGAGCCTGCATTTTCCATACAAATACATTATACACCAAAGTAATTGGTGCTTCTGGGACCACAGTCATTACCTCTTTTTCTGAGCAGAAATTCTTTTCCACTCCCAAGAAACTTTTCTCAGATACAGTTACATGCATTTGGTTTATTGAACTGATATTTCTGACAAAACAAAGGGGGAAAATTAATTTCCAGCCAGTTCTGCTGTTAGAATGTTTCTGTTAAAAAAGAAGAATGATTCCGACAAAAAGAAGTGTTCAAAGCTCTATGGAAGATAGTCTTGAAGAGAGAGAGTGAAAGATTATATAAAAAGAAATCATTTCAATGATGATTAAAAGGTGCTAGTTTTACAAGTTGTGATGGGAGTTGGAATTATATTCAAATGTAAAGCCTATCATAGTCTTGCAAATTAACTGACAAGATGCTTGCCCAGATTGTAAAATTTCATCCACATCAACACCCTTGGGTGATTGTAGAACTTTTCAGGTAGAACTGAAAACCAAATTAAATCACCCCTCAATATGCAGCAGGGTTAATGAAATCAAAGGGGACCTTCCAGTTTTACAAGGGCTTTAAGAGTTGCATTAAGGATCTGGTCCACATGCCAAATGTAAAATAAACTATTTGTGCATGATTATTGTCTAAGCCACAGCTGATCCCAAGCGATTCTCATGAGTAGCTTTTTCAACAGAAACAGATATTAAACATGATGGGAAACTGTAACAGAATCATGAAAACTTTACAATAAGTAAAGTGATACCAAGAAGAGAGCACTACATTCATACACCTTATATGACAGCATGGAATAGGCTGAGAGTGATCTAGCATGTTTACAGCTGTTTAATTTAGAGGATAATAAACAAAGGAGTTTGGGGATCCTTTAAAAGGTGGCTGGGGAAATCGTTTGAGAGGAGCCTGAAAGCAGAAACTCCTGTTTCTGTGATTTCATAGCACTGTCATCCTAGAATACAAAAACTGTAGACCTACAGAAAGGATTAGTGTTCCAAAAGCATACACGGGAAAAGTTTTGCTCCCTTGTGTACTAAAGCATTATAAAAGAGAGTGAAATTAAATAACATGTACTAAATCTGTATGTCATGAAATTACTTGTGTTTTCTCATAGAGAACCGCCAAGAGAGATTTGGTTGATCAGTCCAAGCATATGTCTAATTCTTAACTCCACATTGCCCCCGCCCCCAGCAATTTTGCAAAAGGATGATATTACCTTCTTATTGAGTGAAAATAATAATGTGCCAGAAGAGGGGACAAGGCCATACTTTTTACAAACCTTGTCACTATGTTCTGTGGCTGTCAGAAACTGAGGGAGAGTTCAGCATGGTCTCAGGAATTTTAACCTTGGTTATGTGGAATGAATGAGATCATTTTCCTGCCAGCATTTTAATGATGCTGTCCATATTTCTGGTGATTTCAAAATTAACCCAGGCTTGGATTCTGATCACTATTTCTTTTAATAGTTCAGCATATATATGTACTTTAATAGCAAATGTAGAGCATGGACTTTACCATACTCAGCCTAGAAAGGGAGTCTGAAGCATGTGGGAGAGAGCACACAGAAAAGGATTTTCCATAGAGTAAGATGCCAATATTTCAAACATCATTTGCAGGTCCTGTTTGGCAAACTGCATGGGCTGGGTTATGTAAAGTATCTTGGGTTGCTTTCTATTATAGCTATATAAATATAAATAATGTGTTTTCTACCAAAGCCTATAGATGAATAAGGACTTGAACACCTCTTCAGAGTATTTGCACAGTTCTCAAGGAGTCATATTAAAACTAATCAGAAAAATACATACTTGTCCCTAAAGATATAAATACACATTCTGATCATTGATTAATAGGGAAAATGATTTAAAGAATTTTAGAGACATAGAATGGTTAGGGTTGCAAGGGACCTTAAAGATGCTATAGTTCCAAACACCCTGTCGTGGGCAGGGATGTAACTCACTAAATCAAATTGCTCAGGGCCCTATCCAACCTCTCCTTGAATGCTTCCAGGGATGGGGCATCCTCAGCATCTCCATTGGGCAGCTTGTTCCATTGCTTCCTCATTACACAGATTATAGTCTGAGGATTTAAAACATAGGCCCAAGACCATGGTTTCCAGATTATGATGCTTTCTCCTACTCTTTGAATTTAAGAATAGAATAACAACTGGGATTAAAAAAAAGACGCATTTCCTGTCTGAATTGCTGATAGAAATATTAGGAATACAAAAGCTAGTAGGTGACAAGTAATTGCGTCACTAAAACCCTCCTGAAATTCAACAAAGCTAAAGAGAAACCAGAAATGGATAGAAATGGGTGTACCAACAACTGTTTTGATCTTTGCATAAAAATAACAGCCACAGGCATCATCATGTCTAGCACTGCAATGATTCTTCCTTTGTTATTCAGGATACACACAGTCTGAAAAATACACAAAGGCTACTATGAAATAGTAAAAATTTAAATTCTATCCCAGAACATCGATTATTTTTTGGTGTGGCAAAAGTATTATTACACCAACAGAGGACATGAAAGCCACATCAGTCGACACAGTGCATCCCTGTTTGATCATTTTTAAGCATTCAACAGCCCAATAACCACCTGTGTGACATATACTAAGTCTGATGTGGTTCATGATTATGGTGGATGCTAAAATAGCTAATAAGTTATTTTAATACCTTAATAAGTCCACCTAAAATACTCTACTAAATCTGGGGACTTCTTTTTATGCTCAGATGGTGAATCCAATATGGCTTGCTTTTAAGGTTGAGAGACTGAACAAATTGTATAAGCTTAGAGATTGACCGTTTTCCAGAAGAAAAAAAAAATCAAACCTTTCATATTCCCTCCTTTCTATTCTTCAAAAAGGGATTAGTGGGGAGATTTATTTGGCCTTTCAAACAAGCGGCCTGTGCTATGATTCCAGCAAAGGACAACTTAAACACTGGATTGCCAGTTTTGTATTGGTCTGTACAGTGGCTGTGAGTGTTGGCAGAAGTCATATTGGGGATGCTGCACATTCATAAAAAGGAAGGAAGTTGTGGACAAGGTGTTCACAAATAGACAACTACAGTGGAAGTAAGAAACTACAGAGATAATTCACAGAATTCACTGCAACCTGAAATACACAGAGATGATATTAGCCAGAAATAGCCATTCAGAAAAAACTTATTTAAACAGCTTCTGCGCATGTATTCAACTTGATGCAGTAGAACAAGAACACATATTGAATGTAGTTAGCAGTCAGACATTCAGCCTGAGCAAAATGTCTTGTGAAAAGTCACCATTTCTGCTGGAAGTATCCTAAAATTACAGGGCAGAAAATGTTGCTAACAAAATTACCCTGGAAAGCTTATGCCTTGTTTCAAATATTGCATTGACTGAAAGCCATCTCTGTAAGAATGATGTCATTAGCATGTCTCATCTTTAGTAAGCAGTATTTTGCACATAAATTATTATATATTTTTTTGAAAAGCTCTTATGTTCTGTTTGTTCTTTTATGCTAAATGGGGGGAAGCAAGTAGTGCCTAGGAGTTGACCATCACTCTGAGCATTCAGAATTCCTTCAGTGGGGCTCCCTGCCCTCTGAAGTCACCAGAACCATGGCAGCATGCATAAATCCTGACATGCCCAGAATGGGAGGGGAGCTGCAGGTTACAGAACCCTTCAGCCAGCCTCCCAGTGGCAGTAGCCTTCTCTGAATTTTCCCTGGACATTGCCTGCCAGCACTTCTCCCCTGTCCTGCCAAAACATAGGGACACAGCAGATTTTCCCCTAAGGACCCCAGTCTGTCCTCACAAGAAGGCAGGGAGCAACAAGAGCTACTCATTTGGGTTCACTCCCTTGATTTTCCCCCTGGATCTAAGAGCAGAGGAGGGGGAAATGAGGAAGAGAAACTGAAGTGGTTCTGTTGATGCCACTTGTCTCTGAGTAAGGCAGATGGCAATCTCATGGGTGGATAGGGTGATAGGCAATTGTTTGGTTGCAAACTTAATGACTGTATGAGAGTTTTTCTTTCTTAGGAGGTTCAGAGCAAGACTATAGACACATCTACCTGCTCATGAATTAGAGGACTTCAGAAATCAGATGGCAGAACCAAACCTAGGCTGTAAACCTAAAAAAAAAAATAATAATAAAAAAGATTAACCACCCAAACAAACAAACAAGCAAACAAAACCCAAAAATCAATCAACAAAAACCAAACCTATCAGGTCTTGGCAATGTTTCACATGGTGCTGCAGTTTCTGGAAGAGTTTGCTTGGCATAGTTAGTATTCCCCTCACCTGTAGGCTCATTGGTCTGGAAACCATCTGTTCAAGTATGCATCTGCCATAGTTTTAGCACCTTACAGAAAACCATGAAATAACAAGCTGATGAGACCAATGAAAAGGCAATGAGAGAGGCCTGATGGAGAGAGGTAAGGACATAATATCAAAGAGCATACCCAAAAGGTACAGCAAACCCAAGTCAAATAGTAAAATCTGATATTGTTGGTCATCTAACTTCTGTTATTTAACTTCACTGTTCCAAATCCCTGCAACATTTATCTCAAAAAAATTTGAGAGCTTAAAAATTTCAGTGAAAGAACATTTGCCAGGTTGTCTAGCCTTTTTCTCCCTTTTTGCCTCTTTGCCTGTGATGCAACTTATCTACCTTTCAAAGGTGCCTTAAAGGGCTTTAAAAGGCCCTAGTAAATGCTTAGCACTTTTTAAAAAATCATTTGTGGGCACTGCGTTCCTCCCTACTGCATGACTCCACATTTAATCACAAAGATTTTTTGCTTGTTGTTTAATTTTAGTAATTCATGGAGTTTTGCTCTTTGTTCTCCAACACTTACAGATCTAAGAAGCAAAGGTTGCCTTTAGAGACAAAAAAAGATGTAAACATACAATTCTGAGGATGTCACATAAATCAATAACTTAAATTCTCAAATTTTCTTTAAATTTTCTTGTAGCTAAGCATCCTAAAAACAATGCCTCTACATGCTAAATTAACTCCATTAAAACACACAACCATATGAGATTGTGTAAATATTTAGTTATGAATATTAACTTTCCTCAAGAAAATATTCCAACTGTCATATTTCCCAAAACTTCTTAAGCAGTTGGGTTGAGCCTTTCTTTGAAACTATTTTGTTTTCCAAACATATACTGATAGAACGTTGTAAAGGTAGTGCTCATAATTTTTGTAAAAGCTTATCCATTAAACCTCTAAAAGTTTTTATTTTCCTTAAATACTTATCCAATTCCCTCAGACTGCACAGATGACTGAAACAGAGTAAGAATTTCATGAGGAAAAATGGAAACAAATGCTTAAACTTAAGATTTTATCTGTGCTACTGTGATTATGTTTCCACAGGGATCAAAAGAAAGTTAAAGATGTATATAAGCCCTCTTCGAAGAAAAGTCTTCCAAAAAAAAATTTCCCACCCTTGCTATTACTGATGTTGCTGAGTTGGCAGTGTTAACAGTGAGAAGAGGCTTCAACAGCTTGCTTTATTTAAACCCCTGCATCAGTAAAACTTCCTCAGCATGTGATTGATAATTGTTCCCCAGCACTATTGCGGAGCAGGACTGATTACCAAGGGGATTAAAATTCCAGAAAGTCTCTGAAGAGTGTCTCTGAGGTCTTCTCTTCAGTCTCTCTGCTGCAAAGCTTATTTTAAGTGATGGGATTTAAATTTAGCTTTTTTTAGACAATATTTCCTGGCATGATCAGCATCTAAGGCCTTACTGGAACCTCTTCAGAAAAGTGTCTGACTTCTATCCAAGGCATAATACAGCCACAATTTAGGAACATACCTCAGTATAGCAGAGTTTGCTGGCTGCAGCTGGAAGGAAAATAGTCACAGAGCAATAGATCACTCCTGTGGACTGAGCGTGGGCCTGATTCAACCTTCCCAAATTGCTCCCACAGCTCTGCATTCTGCCTCCAGTTTTTTGGGCCAAGTCATATTACCACTTTGTAACCTAATCATTTCCTTAATGATAACCGGGGTCTATAGGAGGAGGGAAATGAAACTTAGTGATGAGTCAAACCAGATAGATGGTTGAACTTCTTTACATTTGACCATGTCAAAGAAAATATATAAAAAGCAAATATTATTCTTAACTGGTTATGAATCCAGTATGTACCCTGTAGGACTCTCTGTTGACAGTCTGCTTAGACAGCCATGCTGGTAAATTAATCAGGCTGGAGACCATTTTTATTACTGTTTAATTTATGAGTGTAGGGAAGGCAACAGCTTGGAAAAAAATTAACAAATTAGTTGGTCAAGTGGTGACTCAGTGCTTTTCTGACGCTTGAGGCAAAGGGGAGAAAATCATGAGAAATTATTACATTTTCTCATGATAATTAAATATTCAGCAGAAACACTTTAGTTGTAGGCTTTTCCCAGGATATTTGACCAGAACTGAGAAATGATTCACCACCACTGGCACATGATGATAGGTGAAACCCTATGTAGTCAGACAAAAATCATTTTGTTTCTAACTGCATTTGGTTGCATGTGTTCAACCTACCTGCACCACAAAGCTGCTTAAAAAAATTTAACCTCTACTACATCCAATGCAAAAATGGCATAATGCTCATCAGTTAACCCCACTTTCAACTTCAGTATGGTAAAGCAGACCAGCTAATCATTTGACTCACTATTTGGCATGTATAATATGAAATCATCTAAGGCACCCAGACAAATTGTGCCCAAGAGTCATGACAAAAAATTTTACTCATCTGATCTCTAGGTGAGCTGGATCTGAAAGTCTCTTAATGTGACAGAGCATTAGACAAAAAAATTATATGTGTAATTAAGATATTGTTGCCTTTGGCTCTGCCAAATGCAACATATAAAATACAGTTTGGTTGTGCATTTATGCACTTTATTTTCTGCATTACAGAAGCAGTGAAATTTCAGAAAGAAAAAAGAAAGAAAAAAGGTAACAGCTAATATATGGTTTTACATCAATACATTCAGAGTCATAGAGTGGGACATTCTTGGAAACCTAAAGAAGAGCATGAAGGTTTGAAATTATGGAGATGTACAGAAACAAAACATTCATTGCAAATGCATAAACTGTCTCTTTTTTATTTTTCTCACCAAAGGAAACTTGGAGACTTAAAAGAAGGAATTATCAACAGGACACTATTACTGGCAACATCAAACACATTTCCTCTTGGGCATTTTACTTGACACCTCTGAAAATCAAATGCCAATATGAGACAGAAACCTCTACCCCTCCTGCACAATAGACATGTCTGAAGAAGTGATGAAGCCTGGAGCATTAAGTGAATGGAAACAGTGCCAGTTCTAACTAATACTCTTTGCACAGCATTATCAAAGTAGCTGAAAAGCATTGAGCACTACAGGCCTTACATCTCAAGAATAGAAATTTAGGTTACTAAATTCAGAAGGACCTGCTGAATTTCACAAATGCAGGAATTTCTGTGCCTGCGTCAAAGTGATGTTTATCTGTGACATTTTAGGAAGTAGCGAAAGTTTTTCTCTTCTGCTAGATGAACGTGCTATGGTCAACAACGTCCCAGACACAGGGGTCTTAATATAAAAAGGAAGAGGAAATGAAACTAATAGTTAATGACTTTGCATATGTTTTATGCATTACTTGCCTTTTTCACATGTGTGTGATCCCATTGCCAGCAGAAGTCCTTGCAAGAATAGGACACAGACAGACTGTTTGACAGTCAACACCACAAGGAACTTTAAATCAACTTTAAAATAAGACATGCTACTTTTTTCTCCCTTGTACTTTTACTCACCTTTCAAAGATCTTTTGACTGTATTTTGGAAGTTCTCTGAAAGGAATCTGACTCTTTCTTGCTCATCAGAAGTTTGTGTGCCTCAAGTAATTTCTTTTAGATTCAACTGGAAAGAGTGCAGCTGCACACGCATTAAGAGCTGTGCTTAGTTTTCTTCCATCTTTTTATTTTTCAGTGCATCTTTACTTAGAGAATAATTATGTGTTTAATGAGGTTTCATACCATCTCGATTACTCAAAAAGGTGCTTCCTCCCTTGGAATCTGCACTTGTTTTCTTGATCCCAATGTGAAGTCTGCACACAACTGCTGTATCAAAATCATTTTTTATAGCAAGAATCTCTAGTGCCCAACAGAACAATGAGATTTTTTCTTCAGAAGGATGAGATGATACAGAAGAGGAAGAGAAGTCTACAAGAGGAAATGCTGAAATCAGTGGGGTAATGTAAGCTTGCCATTTAAAGTCAATATTTGTGGGATGGAGTGTCACTGACTCATATGCCTTTCTTTTAAATAATCTGCCTTCCAAGTCAAAAGAAAGCAAGTAGAATGTTTTAATCATAGACTCCCAAAATAATTAAAGTTCCTTTAACCTTTCTTGGTATATCAAGTTCTACAATCCTCTAATTATCTCAGTAGCTTTCCATTGGACCCACTCCTGTTTTCAGCATCTTTCCTGAACCAAAGGGAGCAGAACTGGAAACCATGGTCCTGGTGTGGCCTAACCAGTGTTGAGGAGGTTGGAATAAACACATCTTTTGGTCCACTGTCTGTTCTCTTGCTAATGCAGTCCAGAAGAGGTTTTGCTCAGTTTGATGCCCTGCAGAACCCCCACGGCCATTCCAACAGAGCTGCCCCAAGCACTCAGACCCCAGCCTGTTCATCTGCATGGAATTAATCTGTTCCATACTTATTTTTGCTAAACACAATGCAGTTCTTTTTGACCAATATTCCACCTACTGATTTTTGTTTGAATGGTGTTTATTCCTTCAGAAGTATCTGCCTTTCAGTTTAGTTTTCATCTACCAACTTGGTGAGGATACATTACATCCCATCATCTAGGTCTTTTATGAAAGATGCTACATAGTACTGGACAAAACATCATCCTCCAAGGAACTCTGTTTGTGTCCAGCTGGCAATTCATCCTTGGTACATTAATCACACTATTGAAGTTTTGAAGTTTAGCAGCATTCCAATCACTGGACAGGTCACTCTCTCCAGCTCATATCTTGTCAAAAAGGATATTGTGGGAGAACGTGCTAAATACCTTGCTAAAATCAAGGTTATGTCAAGGTTGTTAGTGCTGCCTCCCCTGTTTGAGGGGAGCCAGACAATCTTTTGCCCATATTGAGGCTGTCTTGTCTGCCAAACTAGCAGCAGTGCTGTCCTTGGTTTAGTGTGCCCACATGCTGTGTATTGTCTTACCTGTTTTACTGCAATTATAAAGCAAACAAAGCAAAGACAAAAAGAGAGAAAATCCTCACAAATCTTTTTTCTTCCTTGCAAAAATATGGTTGTCTAAGATATCCTGTTTTCCCATTGTTTCATTTTTCAGTGAGCAGTCTCAGAGGCCTCTGGGTGTCAAGGCCTTGTCTTAGGAGAAAGCTGGAATGGGAGCTGTGAGAAAATTTTCACTTGCAAAGTGAAGTGGAGGATTTGGGCCTTTTGCCAGTTCCGTGTGGGTATGATGATTTCAAGGCAGCTTGCCATATCTTTCTGCATAATTTTCTAGCAACAAAAATAGTTTTTACATTAAAAAATGAAAAAGTGATGAAAAATAGCTTCTCCGAGTCAAGAAAAGAACAAATAAGGCAACACGCAGAAAAGTAAATTTATCCTCACATATATTAAACCCCTAAACCGCCATCTATTTCATTTGGCTGAGTTTCCTGAGCTATTTTTTACTGCTGTGTTAAGTACTCTTCAGATTTTGCTGTTAACATGCTTTATGCTCATAGACCTTCAAACAAAGAAGTAACTATTAGGTCTTACAGCATAAAGGCAGATCCTGGGTTAGCCCATCTTGCAAATTGCAGATTGTTTATCTGCAGCTAAAACAGACAGTCATGGCCAATATCAAGAATCAGTGTAGAAGAATTTTGTTTCTTTCCTTTCATCCTTTTCTCAAGAATCCCTTCCTATTCTCATGTTTTACAATTGTTGCCCCATCTCAAAGCCATGCTCCACTTCCGCTTTTTTTTTTAATGTAGGAAAATGCACAATTAAAAGAACATGCACAATACCATGTCACATTATCTTTCTAAGGTGCAGAGTAGAATCTTTCAGTCTGTCTCATGTTTAAATAAAATTTATCCAAATTGTTACGATTTTTCCTCATCTGTCTTGTTTAATAGCCCATAGAATTGGCTACAATACTCCACATGCTCAGATATAGCCTGGTATGATGACCCCTCATGACATTGCTGAAGTAGGATCTGCATGGTACCACCCTTTCTTATTTCATATGTCAACTTGCTTGAAACTTTTGCAGAGAACAGCCACAACTTGCTTGAAACTTTTGCACACAACAGTCAGTGGTACAAGACAGGTCACTCCCACTGCACCAGCACATCTTGTCAAATCCATATCTGAAGGCAAAATTTATCCTGATGTAAAGAATCAAGTCCATACACACAGTCTAAAGTGTACTAAAACTTGATAATTCATTGTCCTTTCACTGACAACAGTTACATGCAGGTGTCTATATTTTGTCTGCTCATTTGTAAGTGAGGGAGGATCAGATCCCTTTGAGACATTCATATGCCCAGAAAATGGTCAGAGCAAGACCAATTGTGGCCATATTCTACAATAATTCCAGACAGCCACCTCTGCAGCATCTTCAGTTAAATGATTTTTTTAATTACTCTGTCATTTTTCATGTTCAGACAAGAATCTGAGCCTATGAAATTTGCTCTTGAGTATTGCCCAAATTTCAGCACAGGCCTACATGTGCCAAGGACACAGAATGAGGGGCAAAATATTCATAGAAAAAACACCAATGTTTTCCTATACCCCTTAAAGTACTATTTCTTGTGAGGAGCATCAGGCATTCCATTGGTGCAGTTTGTGAGGTGTGTTGTGAAGGAAATGGCATCCTGAGCTTGGCACTCTATTTCTAAATTGTAAACAGCACAAACCACAATGTATTGCTACCTTGAATACTGTTTACTGCATTTGTTTTCACTGACTGAAGAATGGCTGCTGTCTTTGCAATTTGCCAAACTCTGATATTGATGAGATGCAAGAAAGTGAAATATCCTTGCTCATTGCACAAAGACTACACAGGCAGAGGAGCACAATAATATCTGCAGCTCTAATTCACTTAAAATCTGTGGCTAGAGATATGGAAACATTTTTGAGTATGAAAACTGGAATATTGCTTCATAAGGTAGACTCAAGATCCTCGAGTTACAAAATAGCTAAACACAGTTCACATAAAATTCTTGGTCATCTGCAGGTTTCTTCTTCATAGCAAGGTTAATTTGGGAATTAGAAGTAGTGCTCAGCTTCTAACCTGATATAATCCACACTAAGAAAATCCCTTAATTATGTGCACTTCTGCTTTTGAGAAAGGGAGATCCTCTTGGTAATGGAAATACAGCCCTGCTTCATGAAAATGCTGCTGCTGCTGTTTGCCAGTGTCTCCCCACAAACCTCTGTCCTTACCAGTGTGTGCTGCAAAATGGCACACACATTCTCTCACACAGGACTTCAGGTCAACTCGATTTATACTAATAACCACAGAATGCGTCCACAAATTCTCAACACCTGGTGCTATGCAGTGTCCCTTGTGAGGCATCTCTGACCCCTGAGCCCCAGGCTAAGCTGGGAGAAGGAGCTGAAGTTTTTTGTGTCACATTTGGTGATACAGAGGGTGCCTGTGCCCAGAGCCACACTGTCCATGCTCTTGCAAGCAGTGGTTGCTGCAGACAGTTCTTATTCTTGTGAGGAGAAATTAATTCAATATCTGTCTTTTTTAAAACACCATTTTCTTTCCTAAACTATGCTTGCTAAAGTGTTTTTTTTTTCCAAGTCCTGGCTGCACTGTGTTCTTGTATATCCTTCCCTTGGGAAAGCCTGACATCCACCTGTATGCTGGTCATTATTAAGCCTTGTCACAGTGTTTATTCTTCTGACACAAGGTTAAAAAAAGCTTTCTTATATATCTGTCAAGTGTATGTTCCACATTTAAGATGTTGCAGCATTTTATTATTATTTACTACTCAAGTGTTTGTGATCACTAACAGCAACACTTCCAGTAATTTCCATTTCTTCAAATGCAGCAGGATACAAATGAGGGTGGAGTCTGTGTCCTTGAGCTGCACCTGAGTATACCTGAGGCAGTCTTATACAGACTGACTGAAAGTCTATTTTATAAATAAAAAAGACTATTTTAAATGTCTTATTAGTTCTGAGTAAATATTTCCAGCATATTTTTGTGCACCCAAGGGTCTGCTTCTGTTTATGCTTCCTGGAATAGCAGAAAAAATTAAGCCATGATTTGTTCTTATTGCCTTTTACATAACCACTAATGCTTGGTCTAGATTCTTACCTTGGTGCCTATTTAAATTATAGTTTTGAGCACACTGTAACAGTGTGAGTTTTTTTCAATATACTTATATCAATTTTATTACAAATTGCCCAGTGTTCAATGAATCTGTCTGACCAGATAGTTAAACACAGATAAAGCAGACTGCGAGGAAGGTTCCAATCTTAAGAATATTGGCTTAAGGCTGTCTCTTCATTATGAACAGGATTTTGATGACATGTGGAAAATGGATATATCAATAGTCATCTCAATTTAGATTGCTTAGATATGTGTCAAAGACTAAAAGGCCCAACACAGTTCCTGGTGATTTCTGCCTTTTTCACTCAAGATCCCACCTCCTCTGACTTTACAAATACTTTATTCAAGTACCCTGAAGTCAGTGGGTGGCTGGGTGCTACAGTTTTCAATCATTTTTCCAAATTAAGATAGTGAAAAGTGCTGGTGAGAAAAAAGACAAAACAGTTTCCATCAAGTATACAGAATCAGGGTATTTTAGTTATTTTTCTTATATTAAAAGAAAACTAAAAGACCATATCAAAGAATGAGGAGACTGAGAAAAACTAGGGAAAAAAAGAGACTGTGAGTAACTAGCAAAATGGATAAATAATTGATAATAAAAACCAAGATCCTTTCATCCAGAAGCTATCTATTGCATGCTGTCTTTGACTCAACAAAGGTATTAGTTCTTTCTTTTCTTTCTTAAAAATCGTTCTCTTACTGTTTAAGAAAAAAAAAAGCTGACTATATGAAGATAGGAACTAATTATCTTTCTGTAAGATAAAAATTTTCTTGAAAACAAAAACAAAAAAAACATTGTCTTTGAGAGGACTTTAAAAGAAATCATGAGTGACCTTTTGAAAAAGCATGGCTAGATTAGAGTAGGATTCCATTGGGACAATGTAATAGCTGATGATTAATGTACTTACCACCAAATATGTATCATTTTTGCAAAAGGAAAATATATTCCTTGTGTCCTCTGATATAGCAGAACATTTCTGCAAGCCAAGTATGAAAGCAAAGCTGTCAAAATAAATGCAATATTTTGTTCCAGGTGCACATCTCTGAATTTACAGCTCAAGCAGTACATCCACATTCTGAACATGGGTGTTCCAGCTCTCTAAAGAATGATATCAGAGTGCCCTTAACACAAAAGCTGCCCAGTTGCCCTTGGGAAATGCTCTCTCTGCAGTTGATTCAAGCTCTGTGCAAATGAAGCAGCAGGCAACCAAAAGATACTAGCAAGAGGTCTGGGAAGTCTCAGGGGACCCAAGTATTGTGGCCATCCCCAGTGTTGCAAGTTTGGGCAAGGTAATACTTCCCCTGGCTTATATTATAACTTTTTTCTCTGGTTTTGTTGGTTAATTTGTTTTAATCCCTTTTCCCCAGGCTTGAGCATGCAGGGCTGTAGGGAAACTACATTCATCAGCTGGTTCCTATTGATAGAGTGCAAATTTCTGTGTGAAACAACAGGTTCACAGACTACATCCTCCCCCTTTACATGGAGAATGACTTCCTAAAAAGGAGCAGGTGACCTTCAATATCTCTGCTAATTTCACTTCTCTCTGTTTGCTGGACAGGCATTTCTATGGTACAGAATAACCTAGTCTAGTTTATTAAGTCCAGCTGTCATTCACGATGTTCAAGTTCACATCCTGTTGCAAAGCAGAATTGATTGTATTGTTGTATTGCTGTCTTTTAAGAAGAACCCTATTAAACTTGGTAGGCTTACAGCTCAAAGACACTGCAGTGAACAAGAGAATCAGTTCCTCCATATCAGTATTCTGATTTAAATTATTCAGTTTGACAACAATTTAGGCTGCTGCTGTGCTGAGTCCTCTGATCAATACTGTCTCACTGCTCTCTTTTTCTACTCCCATCTTCTATTTTCATCTTTTGCTCTTAGTTTTCCACTTGGATTGTGAAGTCCTTGAATCACGATCATTGTTTTGTTCTTTGTAAAGTGCCTAGAGCAATCCAGTCCTGGTCTGTAACTAGTGTGCCCAAATGGTGTAATAAATGTGTCTCAATTACTACTGATGCTGCAGTTGTTATTGTATCCATGACCATACAGGTGATAAATGAATGGCAGTAAAGTGGTAATTTTTCCTTTTTATCACACAAAGCATCCCAGACATCTGCAGAAGGTGCTCTTGCGGCCATAACTGCTGAGAGATCCTGGCCCTGAGCAGAAGGGAAGTCTAAGTTTAACTGAGCCTGTGGAATTCCTACTGAGGCTGTCAGGAAGCTTTCTGTTAATTGGACAGTGATAAGGGAACTCCCTGATTAACTTGAATTTTCAGTAAAGGTATATCACCAAAATAGTAATTCTTCATTCACTGCAATTTTGCACCATTCTAAAACAAAGAGAATACATCTGAGCAATGGTAAAAGGGCAGTTAAAAAACAAAGCTCTGTGTTACCAGCACTTTTGCTTCCACCAAAGATTTCACCGAAATCACTCTAGTTATGCAAGTAATCACTAAACTTTATGAAATCTAGTAAACTGCATTTTTTTTATGATTCATTATTAGTGGGAGGCATTTAAGATGACTATATTTGCCTACATATTATGAACCAAAGTTTTATCACATTGCATTAATGAAACAATGGTACACACCATTACACACACATCCATGTACACACTCTGTAACAAGGTCTTTAGAAAAAGTTCCAAAGGTCTTTCAGTATCAAAATGACCAACTCCCACATGTCAGCTGGGCTTTCCTCTCTGACCCAAACCTAACCAAACTCCCATCCTTCCTAGCATCCATCCTCTTGCTTCCCAGACTGGCTTGGTGCTACATGTTTATATTCTTTGCCTCAACAAAATAGCAGCAAGAGGATTTGAAGGGAGTAGCTATGGATTCAACAGGAGTTGGACTGTAACGGTGAGTGGAGAAGGTAATGGATTTTCCTGAAAAAATAAGGGGAAGGAGCAGCACCCATTGCAGCGTCTCAGCCTGAGCCTTCAGTGTTTGGTAAAGTCCTGAAGAGATCTGCCCTGGTCTCTCCTCACTGCTGGGTATGAGGTATGTCTGAGGTAAATGAAGTATGGGTAGAAAGATTATTCAAGCTGAAATGCCTATGAGTCCTCAGCCCCTCTTGTGAGGCTGTCAAAGGTTTAGTGGTAACATTGTACTGACAAAGACAATACCTTGATGAGACAAAGCAGCCTTTGGCTCTTGTGGCTCATTGCCACAGTTCACTTCAAAAGTAATCTCAAACAGCCACTCTGTCAGTCATCAAGTAATGAGGTCAGGTAAATTGGGGAGGCTGGAAAAGGGGATTTAGCTGGGAGAGAAAGAAAGAACTCACCAATTATCCACACCTTCCAAAATCCTCTTGTTACTTGTTCACAAAATTAATAGCCTGGAGACATCTGACATTATTCTAGTAGTATTTTCAGGGTTTGATAACTTACAGTAAAGATCACTATGGCCAAAGAATGTTCTGGAAGAATAATTGCCTCGTTGTTCTAGTGGTTTTCACCTCTTCCTTATATATGACTGAAAGTTAGGGTGAATGTTTGAGATGCTACACATTCAATAGCTGTGCCTCTCTTTGCAAGAGTGGCTGCACTTTAGTGTTCCTGTATTTTGTCTTCTAAGGAGAAGCACAGTATACCCTCTACTCCCTAGGGAAATCCAGACAAAGTTCTTTATACAGGAAGCTCTTTTTTCATTATAAAATGTACAACAGCTACTAAATGTACCAAAATGAGTTCTTTTATCTCTAATATAAAAGCAATTACTTCTTCATGCAGCAGAAGTCCGTGGTGTTCTTGCAGATGGTTTTGTCACCGAAGTTGTGTCAAACCACTATTGCCAAATGGCAAAGCCCACTTGTGAGTTAATGATGCATTTGGGGTTTTAATACTCTGGAGACAGAAGGAACTGTAATGAATCTCACTGAACTTCATTTCAGGGCATGAACCTGATATTCAGTGGACTGGAAAAAGTCACCTTCAAGGTTGTCAAACTACCACACATATTTTGTTCCTGTGCACCGTGTTTTTTCTTACCTTAGTTCCTCAAGATGCAGTTTCACTTCAGACTGTATCACTGAAGTGCAGCAGTCTATCAAAAGCTGAACAATACATTACATTAATTGTTTCCAGATTCTAGCTCAGAATATTAGTCTAAAAATACCCCTGTAGCAGAAGGGTCTTTAATGCAGTTAACATGGATGTGCGGTAGATTGCAGAATACCATTTTTATTACCTATATTACTACTGCAGAAAGATTTAGGGGGAACCAAGGAACAGATCCAGTTCTTTGATTCAGGCTGGACAGTATTATTCGTGGCTTCATGGAAAATGTTTAGAAGCAATGAAAAAAACTTCATTGCTTTTCTGTACACCTCCCCCTGCCTTTAAGCTACAAAATGCAATTTCAGGATGTATTGGCACAAATGTTCCTGTTATTGGTTCCTGTAATCTATAATGTATTCAAGATATGGCTGCAGCAACCTGAAAAACTGTTAGCAAAACTGTAAAGCAGTCTGTAATCGAGAGATTACTTCACAAAATGAAGATTTAACATGCAACTTCCCCAGAAATTAGTTGTGTTTGGGTCTGGCTCTTCTGTTGCTTTTTTTCTATATTGATCCCTTCAGGCGGAAGGAAAAGGTGTGTGATCTGATTAAAATATGTGCAAAACTGTAGGGAAATCCTGCACAGCTTCTAATGTCACCTGATTTAGTACTGGAAATACATTTCTGTTAGGTGTTGATCAGAGCTTCTGAGTGATTTTAATGGTTAGTTAAACAATTTCAGAAAGGTCCAAGGTAGTGCAAAAGACAGTTCCATCTTTTAAACAAATGGCAAAGTTTAAATGATAAAGCCAAGTAAATATTTGTCAAGTTTTTAAAAATAGCATAGTACACATACGAAAGGGAATACAGATTATTTTTTTCCAAAGGTGCAGTTATTTGTTATTTGTGAAACATTTACCATAGTTTGATAGATTGTTGAAATATTTCAGTAACAGCAAGTCAAATTGAGCTGGTGATGTGCTTACCAAAGTTCTGAAAGCACAGTCAAGCACCTCAACACTAATTACTCAGCCTAAAACAGATCTGAAAGCTGTTTAATTTTCCTTGTGTATTTTGATACAGAGAAGGTGACTTGGTCTGCAAAAGGTGTGTATAGGCTTGTCTGCATATTTGCCAGTGCATTTGGCAAATGTGTTTTCCTAACTCAATTATTTTGATTTTGCAGACTTGTAACAGGAAAAATAAAAGAGAAACACAGCTGAAACCACCCAGCATGTCTTGGTGGGATGAAAGTTCAACTCAGCTTCATTTCAAAACAGATTTATAAATTGCTACATATTTCTCTGAAAATTGAGCAAGTTTATAATCTTCTTTACATTCATTTTACAGTGAAACCAACATAGGGTGGGAGGTTATTGTTGTTACAATGTGCACACAGCAGATTGCATTCATAATTCAATCCTGTTGCACGTGATGCAAATTTTGCTCAGTTTCTTGGGACACAGCGAGAGTAGTCCTGAGATGCATATTGCCTTGTAGTGGTACTACCTAGTACAGAGTAGTTCTCCATGGGGTAAATATGTGGGAACAACTCAGCCATTTCTGCATTCTCAGCAGCCAAACAAATATTTTTCCTCCATTGGAATGAGAGACGGGGCATGGAGGGTTCTTAACAGCAATCAAATTATTTCCCTGTCACTGCCAAATGCAAGACGTGTGAAAAGAATACCACAATTTAAGACATTTCAGAGTACTCAAAATCCCCTGTCGCTTCCTTTACGAATGCACTATTATTTTGTTGAATGAGTATAAAGAGATTTATGGCTCACATCTTGCTTAATGGCCTCTATAGGATATTCTATTTCAAGGACACATAATGCTTTACAAAAAGTTAGAATTCTTCACATACCTCTTCTGTACTGGGCCTAATTTTGCACTATTTGTTAACAATCGCTCTCCAAAGTCCTCCCACTGCTGATCTAAATGCTCCCAGAGTCTCCGTAAAGCCACAGGCAGACATTCATTTTCCAAACCGTTTGCCAGCTGAAAACACTACTGCTCCTTTGTTGTTTGTTTATGACCTCTGCCAAGGGTTATCCTCCCTGCACTGCCAGCAAAGAAGGGATCACAAGAGAAATCTCTAATCTATTCCAGGCAAAACCAGTCAGGGTTGAGTTACTTAAATGGAGTATGAGCCAGGGCAGATGACATCGTCCAAGGCCTATTTGGAAGCACTCACACAGTTCTGTCCAGCACCAGGACAGTGAGGGCTCTACTGCAGCTGCAGGACAGCAAGAGGCATTGGGCATGAGGTCTTAGAGGAGTATTGGCTAGGGGCAGGGACAGTCATAAAATGCCAACACCAAAGGCTATACCATTCTTCACATGTAGTCATCTCAGAGTTATCTTGATACTGAAATAATGTCTTAAAAATATAACTACGCCTTCCCTTTCCAGCTGCCCCATGCTGTGATAGAAATGATGTGAACTGTTCTGGGTTTTGTTTTTTGTTTTGCTCTCAAACATAGAGGTAGTTTGGACTTTCTTGAATCATTACCAGATGAAGACTGTCAGACTTTTACAAGCAGTTTACAAGTTATTCCCTTGTGAGTTTGTGAATATTTACACAAAGCAAATAAGAGAAATGTGAGAGAATAAATTGCTGACTGTGAGTGAATAAATGGCCGACTGTGGGTTATCTTTTGGGGTTACTGATGGATGTTGTTAAAATGGAGGGGGGAATGGGTACTTGTAAAAGGGAGTTTCAAAATAAACAAAGGTCAGTGAGATGAATATTATTAACATATGAGGCAGTTATATAATTTCTAGAACTTCTGTTTGAAGAAAAAGGGCACACAAGGGAAGGTCACTAGAAAAATATTCGGTTTCAGTCCCCTCTAGACATTGACTTTGTTATGTTTACATTTGCTATTTCAGATTGAGATCATATCACAGATATTTCCAGACAACAAATAAAGAAAAAAGACAGTGATAGAATGAGCAACATCTGTGTACCTAAATAAATTTTTCCTATGTTCAGCTTTTACAAAGCACTCCCAGTTTCTGTTATTCACCAATTGTGATTTGCAAGCACAATTCTAAAGATAAAAACATTTTATGCATTCTAGTACAAACCAAGTTTGTGACTGTACTGACTTTGTTTAAAAACACTTGCCTCTTTCTTTTTTTAAAAATCAAAACGCTATCTGAAAGAAATTGCTAAAACAGAATAACATTCCTTTTACCTTCCTTTAAAATGCTGAGACAGAGAAAGGAAAAGTTTCTGTCTATTCAGAAAGATTCATATGCATTCATTTTACATTTCTTTTTTCCTTTTTTTACCTCCTTATTATATTCTATGTAAAGTTAAAATTTGTTCTGTTACAAAGCTTATCTTTTTCATGTCAGCTTATGCTGTCTGCTGTATTGCAAAATGCAGTCAGGTTTCAGATTGAAATGGAAGTGATTTTGGAAGAAAACACAGCCAATTTACCTACTCTTTGAGGCTCTTAATAACATTAGAAATATACATGCATCACAGCAAGGTCTCAGAAGAGTGATTTTGTTAAAAGACAATCATCAAATAAAGTATGGATTTTTAACAATCAAAGGATGAAAGTGCACTTAACCTTAGTGGCAGAGTGTGCATATAATGACAAATTTCATCTCAAAGGGCTTGATCTGGCAGCTGCTGAAATCAATGGCAAAACTTCCACATACTTTGGTGAAGAAAGGAACAGGTCAGAAATGTTACATACTGATTTAAAGCAAACCGCTGTTTTCTGCAGATTCCATATGGTCTGTCTTTTTTCCCTGTACCTTTAATATCTAACAGATGAGTTGCGACAGGACTAGAAAGCCCATTGCATTCCAGACATTAATTCCACTGTAATATATAAATTTATCCAAATTTTAGTTCTTTTGCACACATCACATGATAACTGATCCTTTCTTGTTTAGACACTGAGTCATAATTAGAGTATACCGTCACTTTGGGGGGAAATGATAACAGAAAACACTGGAATAAATAATAGTCCTATGATGGAGTGACAGTAACATTGACTGATGTTGGGGACCTTGACCCAGGGCAAATCTGGGGCCAGGGTTTGACTGGTCTTTGCACCAGACTCCAGCTTGGTTCATGAATTGCAGTAGGGACAGAAAGGTGAGACTGGTAGTGGTTCAGATATGAGCAGGTAGTGTGCTTTTCTGATCTTCCGCACCCTGTCTGAAAGCAGTTCCATTTATTTCAAGGGGCTGTTGGCTGGGAAAAGATTTCTGACCCAGATATCACTGCTTTCAGAGTTATAAGCTCCATTTTCCAAGAGGCAGACTAGAAATGGTAAGAAATTTTCCACTCTCAGGTTGTACCCAAGGACTTGAAAGCCCTGCAGTACTTTGGGTAATAACCTATTAGACAGAAGATTAGGCATTTAATAATAGAAATGGAAATCAGAGTTCTGAAAACATCTATCTGAGCTCAGTGCCTGCATGTCAGCTTGGGATTTTCTCCTAGGATGTTTACCAAGCAATTGGATGGAGGCCAACTCAAGTACACATTCCCCTGGCAGAACTGAGCACTTGCTTCTGATGTTTTTTATTCTCCTGACTTGTTGGAATAACAATTAAGAGCAAGTGTAGCACATGCTAAATTTTGTCCTTTCATCCTATTCCCTCCCAATTGTGACCAGTGGAATACAAGTGTCACTTTGTCACAATTCTCTGGGATACTAAATTCTTTGTAATGTAGATTCATCATATCTGATTTGGTTTTCCTGCCCAAAGAGGCTTTGCTTCATTTTGCATCTGGATCTTTGCTTGACTCTGTCCTCATATTTTGCTGCTCCAAACTTATTTGTGCTAATTTGGATGGGTTTAGAATATGTTGAGAATAAACACTGCTTCCTGCAGTGTTTGGAAAATTAAAAAAAAAAAGCTCTTTACCAACAAAATCACCTAATTTTTTTCTCAGTTCATCATTGCCATTACACTTTATTAAAAGTGATACAAAAATGTCACAAAAGAGAATGAGATTTCTGAACCACAGAACCCCACCACACACATCTTTAAATTCATAAGGCTCCATGAGGGTCTTCAATATAATTTCATACCTATGTGTGCCCAGCCCTACTTTACACAATAGTTATGTATTACTGATTGTGTACAGGTGGAAAAAAACTGATATACAAAGACCCTTTTCAGTTTTGCAGATAATTTTTAAGTTAATCTTTTTTTGAGCTGCACTTTTGTCATTATTGTGATGGTTTTTGCACTACATCTGGTGAATGTGCAGAGATGAGCTCATTACATCTTACATGGAACTCAGAAGGAGCACAAACTTCAGGGTAGTTTCATTCATGCTGATTCTAAATAGGCAAATTAACCCACACTGAGCTCTTTGATGTTCAGATACAGATTCACATATTCAGCCTTATCTGTGCCACACTATTTCAAACATTTAAGACTTTGCAGGTTCCATTGTGAGCACACATGTTATGACAAGGTAGATATCTAGGCCTACAAATGGCCACTGAGATTTTCAGCTGGCTTTCCCTGCAATAAATAAATAAGTGCTTACAAGACTGTCCTCAAATTACACATGTTCAACCTCAGCAAACCAAGGTACCAAGTCAGTTTCATATAAAAAACTCTGTCAGAGTCTTTAATAACCAAAATTCAAAATGACAAATAGGGTTTGTAGAAGCCTTTACCTAGAATTTGCCTTGTATTCACCTGATTCCAGTTTTCAAGTTTGTTTCATTTTGGATCTCCACTAATACAGAGAGAATCATGAAAAAAAGCCTTTAGAGATCTAAAATGATACTAGACCTTTCTAGCAGCCACTCTGTTAACACTTGTTAAGGCAAAGTAAAACTTTTTCAAAGATGAAAAATTTGGAGTTGAGAATCTAAGTCTACTTCTATCAAGCAGTCCCCTCCAAAAACATACAACTCACCAGGGTTGATGTGGATTCATCAATAATGTCATTCCACTGCTCCATGTCCACACACACAAATTAGATTCCACCCCTCTCTATCCACTACCATTCACACAAATTTGCCTCCGTACACACCTCATGTTTATCCTGACTGTTCAAATAAGTTTAAAATTACTAGAGATTTTATTGTGATTTTATTTTTGTAGGCTGGAGTGCCCATAAGCATTCTGTGTCTGTCTTGTGCAAATATCTTTTTTTAATGTGAAGTAAAAGATGGATGATGTGCAAAATGAATACTATCTGGTCCTGAAAGAGACACTTAATGTTTCAGCTCGTCTTATGGTTACTGGCTAGGAAAAAAACATTATTGATTTGAAACTCAAAGCCTTTCTATTTCTTAGCTGGGTTCTGGCAAACATTAAGCAGACCTGCCATGCTAAGTTTATTTATTGGAAACTAAGCATGAGTGTTTATATTTTTGAAGAGCCTTGTAGTTCAGTAAAAAAAAAAGCATACCTGGTTTATATCCAGATCCAATTTCAACTGAATTCCCCACAGGTAGGAAACAAAGGGAGGTGATAAGTTTTTCAGATTATACTTTAAGTTGAAAATGACACAGCAGCCTTACTGCATTTCAAACAATTAGAACAGAGGTGAGGATCCAAGGGAAATAAAAAGCTGAGGGAGCCCAAGATAATAGGCTGAGGTTAAATTGGACAGGACAGATAGTCAGACTGGACTTTAGTCCAGCTGTCCTCACGGAGGTAAAGTCTGTTTATAAATAAGACTATCAGAGAATGATTCTGTAAAGACATATGATGATCAAGGTCACAAATCAAAGGTAAGGTGAACAAAATAATCTTTTTTTCAACAAATTTAATACACAAAATAGAATAAATTTCACAAGTGCTGTGTTCACAAATTCAATCCAGAATAGAATTTCAGTTATTTCAGGGGAAGACTCATTATAAAACATCAAAAAACCACAAAAGCACATACTTTTACCCTATATTATAAATTTTCTAAATTATTTTTAAGCATTAAGATTTTTGTTGTAGTACATGTATCTTTTTTCACATACTGCTGCTGTTGCAAAAAGTTGTTTTTCACTCACTATGACCAACAGAAACATGATGTTTATAGATCAGCAGAAAAGACTGTGTTATATAAAGGAGTGTGAAATCACTCAGCACTCACAGCACTTCACATTTTCAAAGGGTTGCACTCGCATGAATAGACAGATTGTAATTGACTCTAACTTTACTGCAGACTGAGTGATGAAGATTTATCCCTTTAATGGATAGAAAAAAATTGGTGGGAGGCTGGGGGTGTGGATGTGAAATGAATTGCTTCATCCTCCCTGGTAGAGGGACAACTAGAAGAGACCAGATGCAGACAAGAACCTATGTTTTTTTACATGGCTAGAGCATTTCAGTATGTTTATTCTTCTCTGTGAAAAATAAAGAATAAGGGAAAATGTGCCCATTTCCAGCCTTAGTAGCCACACAGAAAGGACAGAATATTCATATCTGAATCCATAAAATCAGAAATACACTGCAATGAGCCAAATGAATTAGCAGACCTCCTGCATTATTTATGTAGGTGAACATATGCAGGGAAGTCCACTTGCGCCTGCTTTCTGAATGCTCAGGTGGTTCAAAGAGGAGAGGGGCCACAGGTAGCTTGTGCTACTTCAGTGTATCTGCTGAATGAAATACACATTTCTCCAAACCAGGAGAGATGGAGGTAAGATGCAGAATACTCCAACATATAAAAGGCAGGTAACATAGTGGTAAGGTAACTGTCAGTGACATCACTACTCTGTCTCACAGGAATAAGTGTGGAAGAATGTTTTTGTGCACTTTAGCTCCATTCTGTTTGGAACTGGCATTGTGAGCACTGTTCTGGTTTGCTGGACAAATGCTGAAAGCCACTGTTGTTTCACAAGTGTCTTTGGGTGTTTTACATCCCTCTGGGAAGCATAGGGTGGAAAGAAAGCACATTCCATGTACTGTGTGCATCTGAGCTCAGAGAAATGCAGTGTATATAACCCCAAAACCTCTAGTGCCTCTTACAGGGGCAATAGTGTATTTCTTCTGTTAGAAGCAGGACACACAGATCTGCTTCCTGTGATTTCTGACAGAAGAACATGTTCAGGAGTGTCTGGAAAAAGTATAATGTTAGTTGACACCATATTCATACAAGCAAGAGATTGATACTTTCTGATAGACGACATTCATTCAATAGAAAGTTTGCCTACAGGTGGCTGTTGTGCAGACACTGAGCATACCTGATCAGGAGACCACTGGTATAAATCCCAGCTAAGTTACAGCTCTGTGTGAGGGTCTTTTCTTGATAGTATGCTCCTGATGCTCATGAGAAAGCCACTCTACCTAGGTGACGTTAGATTACAAGTTCCCCAGCACTCACATACCTTGCTTAAGTACAGTGGGATCAAGGTCACATACTGAAATGCTGCAGTGTGATAGTACTAGCAAGGGAAAAGGAATTATGTCTTTCTCCTATAATTAAATCTCAACTAATACCTGACAGCATTACAGTGATTTTTGCAACTTACTCCATGTTAAAAACTGGTTTGTCTTCCTCCTTTCCTTCTCTACCACCCCCTAAATATGTAGCCCCTCTCTTTTTCATGCAGTTTTCCTGTGCCTGAAATTCAAGCCCATGGCTAATCCACAACATAGGCCTTCAAGTACAAATCTTGTTTTTTCAGAGGGCTGTAAGAAGCATGTGTCATCTGGGAGAGTATTAAACAGCTGATTGCTCTGAGGAGCTTCAAGTCTAGGCATCTTCCAACTCTGCACATTAAGAAATTAAGTAATTTTGCTTTGAGCCACATTTAATATCTTGAGCTTCTTGGGGAATAGGAGGGGAAGGTAAGGTGATGGTGAAATATGTCTATCAGAAAATTCATGGAGTTGAATCCTTATGCTCTGTATCATCAAGGTATAACAAATTTCAAGGCCTTCAAATGATTACACAATGTTTAGAGGAGCTCTTCATGCAGTCCCTGAGAACAAGATTTTCAGGTATTCTTAGCTTGGATTTTGATACTTGTCATGTCTGATGAACAGACACGGATTCCCAAAGCTTGTATTTTTTTTTTATTTTCCAGAGACACCAGTTGCTTTAGTACATGATATTACTTCCCCTAAGAGCTTTTGTCTCCAGCTGAATGAGAACACACACTGTGTCCTCATGATCTGCAGGGCTTGCCAAGGTAAAAACTGGTCTTTCACCTGCAGGGGACATTCCCATCTCTTCTTCTCTGGGCCATCGAGTGATGGCCTCTGGCTGACATCAGGTAAGTCCAAACCACAGACTCCTCAGGCTCAGGCTTCCAGCATGTCTGTCCATGTTCACCACTCAGCACAGACAGACTGGTCTATATGAAAAGCAGAATGCCTTCCCATACCCTGCAGATAGTCCTGGAACATATTGTAAGAAATATATGCCCTTGAAGGATAAGGAAACAAAACCTGTGGTGCAATACACCAAAAGCAAGGCAGAGGCTGCCCCTTGGGTACAATATTTGACTATACAAAGATTAGGTTCCACCACACTCTAGTTAACCATAACCAAAATATTTTGACAGAAGACTAAAGTGATTCTTTTCTGTTCTTTATGCAAAGTCTCTAATCTGAATTATGTTTCCTGTTCAGTTCCTGGACTGTTGAAAGAGATCATGGTAAACAGATTTGAAATATATCGAGATTGATGAAAAGTGAGGGGGATAAAAAGCCCAAAACTATACACTTCCCCCCCCTCCCTTTTTTTTTTTTTATTCAGTTTGATATTATAGACAGATCTTGGATGGGAATCAGACAGGTAATTTATGTGAACAAAGCTTGCAGTGTTCTGGTTACAAGCGAGTTGCTCACAAGTAATCAAATACTGCCTGTACTTCACTATGCATATGTGTAAATCAATGTCATCCCCTATCCCATTCCATTGTAACAGACTTGCTTTCTCCAAAACAGTGTAGTATCTGTCAGAGTGTGCCAGAACACATAAGAATGCTGTATCTGGACACTGAAATAAAGCCCAATGCTTTAGAGAATGTTATCTTACACACAGACCTCAGAAATTGTATATCTGCACATGGAAAAAATTCTCTATCATCTTTTTTTTCTGTGCTTCTATCAAAGGCAATTGATAAAACAGCTATTGATGATCTATTGCTAGAACTTACTATTAACAGTATTGATAGAAATGCTTATTAAAAACAATCTCCAACAAAATTTCACCCTCCACCTTTGAAGTTTCCTTTCCTGTGTGCCCCACTGCTGGTGCCCAGTGAACTGTCTTTCTTTGTCCCCATGCTCACCTGGACACATAAAGCCAAGGCACTACCCACCCTAACCCTGCCACTCGAACATGCTCTCTCCAGGTTACCAGTGCTGGTTTGCTGAGCATCCTCAACATCAGGTGGTTAGTAGGGCTTGACAGCCCTTAGCAGAACATCTTAGAGAAATGAAGATGGCCAAGAGGATCAGTTCAGCTGTCATAACTCTCCAGGCTTTTCATGCCTTACCTACACCAACACTTCAGTCTTATCTGATGTTTACATTACTGCAGAAATACTCAGGTAAATATTTCCACCACTAGCTCCATAATGGCAACCCACAGGCAGATTATTGATTGTTTTAAAATCAAAGCCCACTTAAGGACACAAAAAGCCTCACTAGACAACTTGAGAGTTCTGTGTTAAGGGGGAGAATTTTTTTCTGTCACTACAGGTGCAAATACCTCCTGAACACTGGATAAGAGACCAAAACATCCAAACATTTCCATCAAAGCAGCTCTTTGCTTTTAGAAAAGGCGTGCAAAGAAGGTGACTGTGAAAAACCCCAGAGTGCAACCTCCACCTTGGGGAGTTTTGCATGTTACAGGGAGTGAAACAGGGGAAGAAAAGTAAAATCTGCAAGTCATCTGTATGAGCTGACAGGACACCTCCCAACTGTGGACACAGAGCCTGCTTGCAAATACTTAAGTAATAACACAACTATTTCCAAAGTCCTTCTTATTTCCAGAAAGTCCCACCACATGTTTTTTGCTTCAAACAGGGTGAAGCCTGAATTAGACGCCAAGAAGTCATCTGGGCCTGCCCAGAAGAAACTTGGAATCTGACATGGCCCTTTTATCTCATTTGGAAATAGTACTGCAATAGTTATAAATCTCTTTTCTTCTGTAGCTAGCAGATAGGCTTCAATACATATTCTGTGATATATCCAGATCAGTTTATACAGGCCTTCACTCAGGACACCTCATCAAATATGAGTATTTCATTCTGCAAATCTGCCCCTTGAATAGCAGGGTTGACCAATGGGATCACTGAAAATAGCATGTCTGTAACTGCAAGAAATTAAAGAACCAATGAAACAACTGGCATATTTTCCAAATTATGCTGTTTAGTCACAAAGATTCAATACTTTACTTGCCTAAAAATGTAATGTTGCCAGTGATTTCCAAGAGGCAGAAGATTGACCCCTTGGGCAGCCCTACCCAGTTCATCTGTCACAGCTGCTTCAAGGCTAGCAGCAGCAAAAGTTTTAGATTTGAAGGAACTCAGAATCTCTGGGCAAGAGGGGTATTTTGTCAAAACCAGAGGTATCTAGTTGTTTTTGGGTGTTAAGGTAGGGTATTCTAAGAGTCTATTTTGCTCAATTGCTTCACTGACCAGAAGGCAGTTGCAGAATCAAAATTAGTGTTCTCATTGCCACTTTTCTCTCCTCTCAAAGACACTGGGCACACCTGCTCTTTTGAACATACCAGAAACACCTTTTAGCTCTCTAAGCCTCTTCAAAGACCTGATCTCCTACTGAGGGCAGTTTTAGGCTGTTTCTTCCTCTTTGACCATGCTTCTGTTCTTTCAGAATCTCCAAATATCTGCATACCATGTCAATATTGAGTCAGAGGGGCACAGTCAGAAAAGTTCCTTGTGGATCAAATCATTTCTCTTGACAAATACAATAAGACTGTTCAATACAGAGGACACTGACCCTTTGGGGTCATTTTCATAAGCCAGTGCAAGAGAAAGTTAGGTTGCTAGTATATAGTATTTAATATTAAAGCAGTAATACCTAATTTTGTTAAAGTATTTTTACTTTTCAGAAAGAAAATGCTTAAAACGCTGCTTGGAGCATATGAAATCTATGAAATCTGGGAAATGAGAGATGGGAGTCAATATTGCATGTGTTGTATGGGAATTAGATTGCATTCAGGGTCGTTTTGAGAAACTGCTGAGACTTATTTTCTACTTCAACAAACTTTATTGACCAGCCATATTGCACTGTCTCAATGAGCTTATTTAGTGTTCAGGCCCATGCACTACTTCTGCCCAGTTCCAATGTGTGCCTTGTCTTATGTACATTTGTGCTACAGCTGTTTGTATAAGCAGGATGGTTCAAGGGATTATACATTGCAAAGCAACACAGCGCATAATGCTAATATTTGGTGTCTGCACTTGTTTCCGTGATGCACAAAAAAATCACTCCGGTTCCCTTTGAAAAATGTGTAAGTAATAATTTTCTTTAGAGGAAAGAAACTGCAATGGAAAATGGTACCCCTCGTTGAGAACCCAAATAGCACCAAGCTCCAGAATCTAAGGCACATGTACTGATTGTCTAGGAATTATTTGAGATTTTTACCCTCCTCAATGCTTGCAGAATTGTGCTTTGCTGATAATCATTACAAATGCCCTTCAGATTTTATAGGGATATATATACAAATAACACTATTACCACAGAATAGAGCACAGCCTTGAGGCAAATAGAGCTTCTTACACTGAACTGCAGGGTACTTCTGCTGAAGTTAAGTAGTCATTTCCCAATTATTACGTTAGTGCAAGATAAATATGAGTTAACAGAAGTATCCAGCTGCCAAGCTCAAAAACAAAAGAAACAGACAGCATCATGTCATAGAGATTTTCCTGCTGGTTAATTCTCCTGTCTGCTCCTGTGCAAACACTCACCTTTTTTAATGAGGAAATGGACCATAAAGCTGCAAAAATGAAAAACGAGATATCTATTCAATTAGCTGTAGTACTGTTGGCATGACATTCCGGTCAGCTGGAAAGCTTTGAAAAGCAAGACATTTGTAACTTAAAGTAGAAAATCTGAATGCAAACTCAGCTGGATTAACTGTGAGGCTCTTTTGGCAAACCACTGGAAAACATAATTGAATGTAGCCCTCCTGGGAAGGAGCCCTAATAAACTGGAGGACAACTTGTCTGCTAGCATTTTGATTTAGCTTTCACAGCATTCAGGTCTTTGTGCGATTACAGAAGTAAGTTTCACTTACAGGAATGATTACCCTACACAGTTACAGGTAAGGGCCTGTTTTATCCTCCCCCTGCAGCTAACATCCATCAAAGAAATGGCTTTCTATACATAGCCTGCTTTCCATGAGTTTATTTTCAAAGGTTGACCATCATTTTACAGGCACAGGCGACACCTGAACAATTTTCTCTGGCATATTTTTGTGCTTACAACCCATACCAGGGTAACAAATGTAATGAGCTGCACACCTGACAGAGTGGCTGCTGTGCAGGCAGAAAACAGAGACACATTTTAGCTGCCAGCCTGTGCTGCACCTGCAGGAACACTAGTTATGCCAGTGACATTATGTATCTACACAGGAATAAAAGGTGAGGGACATTGCTGTAGGAGAACTCTAAGGGAACACATGGTCTCAATTCACTACCCATGACAATCTACAACCATAATATTCCCCCTGTGGTCAACATCCTTACAGACACCTTATAAATACTAATTTTTTTTCAGCTTGTTTGCCAAGTCCTAGGGTATTTGTGCCAGCAACATCTACTCAGAAAAACACTGCCACCTGTGATGTGATTCAATGCAAATCCCACCTTGCACAGATTTTCCTGTTTAAGGTAGATAATTGTACCAATGCACTAAGACTCCCGATATTCTGTGGCATGTTTTTAATTTGGGTTCTCCCATTTTCCCCAACATAGGTACAATCTTCACCCCTCAAATCAATAGGTACAACATGGGAAAATCCCCTTTCTGTGTTTAGTTATGCTTATAATTTAGGAGATTATAACATGCCAGAGCGGCTGCACTTGGTTCAGGCTATAAGAAGCACAAGTATGGGCAAGACCTGAAAGAAGACTCAGATCTTTTACACTGGAATTTGTTTCCATGGTCAGTTTCAATGAACCCTACATAGCCACTCAGCTAGCAGAAAGGAAACTTCAAATTCAGCTTCCAGTTTGCCTGTGGATTCATAAGGAATAGCTAGAATCAACTTGGACTTCCGCTGGATAGTGTGTGAGAGTCCAGCTCCTGGAAGGTACTTAGTACCATTTCATTCAGGAAAGTCTCCAACACCTTGATTTAAATGAAAAATCATAAGGTTAAGCAAATTCTTTGTTGCTCAAAGTGGTGGCAGACATTAATTTCCGGTTTAGCCTGTGACATAGCTTATCACATATATAATGATTAATGCCTGTCAGTATATCACTGTATGTCAGAGTGACACCAGCACATCTAATTCAGGTTCAGTGAGGGCCAGATTTTAAGCCCTGACAAAATCTTTGCTGGCATAGGTCCAGGCTAAGGAAAAAAACTAGCAACTTACTCATCTTTCATGGCTTCAGGGCAGTGCGGGCCAGTTGGAAAGTTGTGGTCACTCTGGCAAGTTAGACATGGTTTACTAAGAAGAGTGCATCTGAAAACCCGCGACAAAGCATCACTGAGCAGTATGAGATGAGAATCAAGACTACTTTCTTTCTTCCCCTTTTCTTACCTTTTAGTATGTCTCAAACCGTATCCAAGGCATTAATTAATCTCTTCTGAACTGCATCAACCTTCACTTTTCTTTGTACAATTGAAATCCCTTACATATGCTCTGTTTTGTTCCACGTTAGTTCTTACAATTCTTATGCACAATTAATCTAGTAATTTCAGCATTTTCCTCTCTTTCATTTGTCCCAATCACATTAATGACTATGAACATTCCAGAAAAGAAAAAAAAAGATACATCTGAAATGCTTCAGACAGGCTGGCACAGTAGTCCCTGGAGGTGGTTTTAGATGCTACAGGTTGGGTTCACATTTTTCTGCCATGGTGCAGGACTAAGAAAAACAAAGTCCCAGCTGGCACAGACAGTTGTGTTAGAGAACTGAAATTACCCTGTACCTTCTCAGGTAATGCCCTGGCTGCGTCTGACAGCAATTATTATATTCAGGCTTACTATACATGCATTTCTTTCATAAACAGGAACACTAGGACTGTATTCTATCTTGACTGCAAAGAAGTCACAGCCATTTTCATGTCCTTGCTTTGTTTTTCACCCAGTCCTATTCCATATCCAGTTCTAGGAAACCATTTGATAGTGCCAGACTTGCTGCACTGACCACATTTACATTGTGCCACCAGGCTTTATTGAGCATGCAACCAGAAACGCAGAACACTGCCTTCTACATATAACTGTACTTCTTGAGAAAGATATTTCTAATGTATTTAATCAGAAAGTTGAAAGATAATGAAGCAGTTATTTATAATGCTTTGCAAAATGCTTAGTAAACTGTTCAGAATCAGATTTCTGAAGGTACTGTCAAACAGGTTTACTTATTATTTAATAAGTCACTGTGAAGATTATAGTGATTGCTACTACTCAGGCCTGGAAGATGGAATGGCTGGAACAAACATGCAGTAAACTGTCGTATACCATCTTCAACAGAATGAGAGAAGCCAGGAGAATGGGAGCAGCAGCAGCATCTCAGAAGGGATACTGTCATGGAAGAGAATATGCTAAGTAGCACTGAGCCAGCAAAGTGACCAAACACAAGGCTGAAATCATTATTCAGAAATTCCCATTCAAAACATGAGATAAACATCTCACTCACACACTTGATATTTCCAGAGTGAGTAACTGTTCAGGAGCACTCTTGATTTTGAATTAAAGGCAACTGGGAAGCAGACCACAGATGGAATAGGTCAACTGTAGCTAAGCTGCATTCCGCTGAAAACTCTACAAACTCTTCACAGAAATGAGTGGATCTGTGCCAGTTTGCAGCAGCTGAAGGCCTTTCGCCGCCATTTCAGACATCTTGAACATTAAGATCCAACCAGATTTCATCATATGTTAAGGCAAAAGCATTGACAAATAATTCACCAATTTAAGTTCATATTCAAAGGGAATTAAAGGTATGAAATCAACCTTTCATTTGGCAACTGGTCAGGCAGAGAAAAGCATGAGCAAGTCACTCAGTAGAAATGGTAACAATCACCACAATGGCTCCAATGGAACTAAAAAATTGAACCAAACATAAATTAGTTCACTTACTAGCAACATTCAAAGTGTGCTATCTGTGTCTGATGCAAATGAACCACTCCAAGGTATACAGTCTAACTTTGTGTAAACCTGAAAATTTGTGTCTCTCTGTTGCAGTCACTTTCTATACAGTTGGGGGGAGCATTGTTTTGTTTGCAGGGATTTTTCTTTTTACTTCAGTTGAAGAAAACTAATTATTTTAAGCTTTCCTCATAAGTATGAAAATTGAATATCATTCCCCCGAGTTTACTGAAGCCAGTGAATGCTTAAGTAAATAAAGGTAGATTTATTGCTTTTAACGAAACAACATAAAAGTTGGCTGTTTCCTTCAGGTTTAGGTGCCTTGAACAGTCATAGGCCAACACACAAAGACTTGTGTGCTGTTTCCCTTGGGTAACAGTTTATCTAAATCCAAATGTAAAAGGCAAGAAACTCCTTCCTCTCTTTTGTTCATTCGTAAAAATATATTCACTTACTCTTGGGATAGTGCAGAGTATTTTATGAAAAAAAAAATTTGTACTGTAGTATGGCACAACAAACTGCAGATCCAGTACTGTCTGCATTTCCATCCACTCTTCACATTAAGAAAAATAACTGGTGCATTTTTCAGAGTAGCTTGCCTAAATGGTACTAGAGGGCAGGCAGTATTTCTGAACCAAGGAGAGAAAAGCAAATTGTAAAGCCAAGTATCTTCCCCTTAGGATGTCCTAAGTAATGTCCCATTAGGCCTAGGCCAATTGCAGTTTCAGATATTATTGCTCAGGAATTATAACTTCATACCACAAAATGTCTGTTCTATTACTCATACAATAATGCATTGCATTTCTAAAAACAATTTTGGATCAATGGTCAATAAAGACCATCAGAAGGATGCAAAGGTGTATAATCAAGCTTTTATCTTGCTTTAGCAACTTCTAGGCAATTAATATTTCATGACAGATATTAAGAGGGTTTTTTTTCTGAGTTTATGCCTAATGCAGAATTCTCTAAAGTGAAATATTTGCCAGTGGCAATCTCTTTCATACAATATTAGCATATCCAATTCTTCCCTTGTGGGATGTTTCAGCATATAATATTAATTCACAATTAGGTAATGTACTCATTTTAGCAATCTCCTCTGTTCCTATTAATTAAAAACCTGGTACAATTACTTGTAGTCTGTTCAATTTTACTTTGTTTGCTTTGCTTTGACTTTTTTATTTTTTCCCCCTACCTTGTTTCCAGAGTGATGTTGTTTTATAGTAGAAAACTTCTACCAATGCCTCCCCCATATTCAACACAGTATTCAGCAGTTACTCACATATGTGGATCCAACAGCTTCAAGCAGGATTTTTTTTATTTGGTATGGTGTATTTAGCTATATTAATATAAATATAACTCTAACGAAACAATAAGTTTGCTTTGCTGGAGGATTTTTATTCTATTGTCATTTTTTTTACAATTCAAGGTTTGAAACCATTTCAGTTTCCTTTTTTGTTCTCAGAACCAGTCATCAATTTTTTGCAAAATTGCATTCTCACTGAAAATCTCAGTGAATTGTCCAAATTATGACCTGCTCACCTCCCCATTATATAGATAATTGTGAGTTGTTACTTAAGTCTTCAAACAAATTTTGATTGAGGAAGTGAAATAATCAAGTATGAGACATGAAATACAGGAGAATCATCCTTCAATCAGTTTCACTACGTGTTCAGTTCTCATGAAAAAGGAAAGGAGTCATTGTAATGAATGTTATATACATAGAGCAGTAGGTGAACAAAGATATAAAACCTGTGCCAGCTCTCAGAGATTACAAACTCCTATTTCATAGTTACTGCTGGCTAGGACAGAGATTCTGATATTAAACCTCAAAGTTTGAACAGAATTTTCTTTTAAAAAGGTCAAAACATTTTAGAACATTTTACTGAAAGTTTTTTTTTTCTTTTTCTGTAAATTAATGCTAATAGTTCTACTCCTTTCTATATTTAACAGCTTGTCTGTAGGATTTCTTTTGCTATACATCTTGTCTCAAGTTTTTATGACCAAACTTTGTATCAGTAGTTAAAGGATGGAACAAACTATTTTAAAGATTAACTTCAATAGAATAAAATACAATTTTTTTTTACAGGAAAGTAATCATCAGAGCAATATCTAACTTACACTCCACCAAGCCAGAATGCAAATCCCTTCAAAGAAAAGGTTATTTGTTAAATTTTTTTTCTTATTGTGTCAGGCCTTTTCTTTTTTTTTTCTTTCAGGATGCTTTTAAAACCAGATTCTGATGAACTAATATCAAGCAGGCTGCTTCCTTTTATTCCAAAAGGAATCTTGGCATTTAGTTATTTTAAAACATATAGGTGACAGCTAATCTTATGTTTCAGAGGAAAAAATGTGGTTAGAGGAAAACTTACAATGGGAGAAAAAAAAATACACTTATTTGTCATTTATTTGCAGGCTGAAAGAAAACAAGATGAGAGACCAGGTAAGAGGCAGATGGAGAATGAAAGAAGACAAAGGAACATGGCAGTAGGTATTGTAAAAAGAGTTGAGCCTGGAAATCCTAATACCTAGAGACTGTATGTTTCTGATAAACAGATGAGGCTCTAGAAGAGAAGAAAAGAATTAATATATGACTGGGTTGAAGAGAAAACAGAACTATTCAGACTGAGGGCCCCACCAAAAATCAAGTTCATCTTAAAAAATTGCAAGCCAGAATGTCTCAGGAAAATTAATGAGAAACACAGGCATCCAATGATCAGGTTAAAACCAGGGAAGCAGTAATAGCAGCATGTACTTTGGAGAAACTGTGGGCATCTCACTAACCATGAATTTGCAGTGTAATATGACAGAGGGGGAACATAAAAGCCAAGTAACAAACTGTGGCAGTTAATCACAAAGTAGAGAGAAAGCAGTTCCTTATCTACAATCTACATGGCTCTGCTACAGCTGTCTCTGGATTATTTCATTAATTAAGGGTAACTTATGGCCAAATATATATATATATATATATATGCTCTGAATGGGGAAATGGAGAAAAGAAAAAAAAAATACTTCAGATTGCTGCGTTAATTTGGGCTGGTTTATGGGGCTGAGTGGGACAGATTTAGGAGAAAAGATTAAATAGATACAGCAAGGTTTGGGGGAACTAAAGTAAACAGGCACAAACTGGCACAAACACTAGAGGCAAAAAAAGGTCCTTGTAAGACAATGGGAACAGAATCCAGATATCTAAATATCCTTTTAGAAAATTACTAACAGCAGCAACACAATTCTGCTCGTAGCCCTCAATCTGCTTCTTATTTCAGCTCCACTAAAAACACTAAACTCTCCAAGATCACTCTTGGCAAGCAGTTCTTCCCCACCGTCCGTAATTTGGAGATATCAAGAAAACCCCTACATATTTTTCCAAGGAAAGGAGGAGTTTTAGGGTGGAGGAGGACCATATAAAACAAATGGATATAAACAGCTCAGTATTTACACTCATGAACACCAAATCAGGAAGGTATTTGCTGAGCCTCCTCAAGTAGTGTCCCACAGGAGGGGGCCCCACCTGCCTCTTCAGGAACTGCTCAGCTTTACCCAGACACATCTCTCAGAGTTTGAATGAGGCTGCAGAGAACCAGCTCACCATCAGCAGTTGTACTGTGCCATCTCTGTGCCTCAGCCTCCAGTGCAAAGACCCAGGTTCCTGTTTGGGCTGAAATGCAGCCCTGAAAAGCAGCAAGGCCCCACTGGACTGTGATGAACTGAAAACACTTCAGTTCAGTATTATTTTCCTGGGATTCAGCTTTGCAAAAGGAGCTGCTGCAGGTTGTCTTCCCCTGACTCCCTGGGCTGAATGCAGCTCCCCCGTAGCTGGCAGCACATGGAGGGGAAGAGGAACTGAGGCAGTTTGGGCACAGTCACAGCTGCTGCCATGGCAGTGTGGGCATCATCAGCTCTGCATGCAGCAGTCCACTGAGTGGGCTTCCTGCAGGCTGTACAGGAGGTGGAAGTAGGTCATTTGTGAGTAGGTTACAGAAATGCAAGACTGTGACTGACTGTATTGTCTAATGAACACAGCAGAAGAGAGAGCTTCAGGAAAAAAATCCCATACCAAAGCAAAAAAAAAAATAAACCCTTAACACCATATTTTCAATATACAACAGAATCTTCCAAAGCTCACTTGCAATACAGGCTTGGCATATATCCACAGTCTCAAAGAAGTGGTTTGTACTTAGCTGTACAAGTAAAGACAATGGTCTATACATGTCCCTTAAAATGATGTTTGAACCTGAGGGCCAGAACTGCTAAACTTCCTCAGCAGCTCAGTTGGGGGTTGCAAACAGAGCTTCTCCATCACTGAAAAAAAAAAAAAAAAGAGGGAAAGGAAGATTACTCTGTATCCATGGCTACATGACTACACACCATATCATCAATACCACGTCTCTGAGCAGCTGAGAGTGTCTGACATATTTTGGAATTTTAATGAAAACTATCAGGGAATATCTGATAGGTAAAACATCTGGAAATCAAAAATCTAGGGAGTTGTATAAAACTCAAGTGAGGAGTGCTTCAATTCCCTTTTTTGTCACACTTTTATATATTTTTAAGCACACTTCTACCTTTAGAGTTAGCTCTGCCAAACCTGCTGTCAGAGCAGTTTGGATATTACCCATTCCCATCTGATGCTATCAAGCTGACCCGTGGTGAGTCAGGGCTGTCAGAGTAAGCGGATTCCAATGCACAGTAGTTGAAATAATAAATGATAGGGGCTGTACACCAGAGAACACTGTGATTATGTCATCACTCCAGCATCCATTAAGCTCAGCAATTTCTAGCTATTTGAAAAACTGAGATGTCATTTCTATAACATGTAAGTGTTTTCTTGAATGCAGTAAAATCCACCATTTTAACATTGATTGCTTCTCAGAACCTAACTGGACTGTTATCTAAATAAACATTTCAAGAGGTTACTTACCTTTATCAGACTTTTAATTCATAATGTGAAGATATATTGTTTTGGAAATGACAAACACTCAGTGACTCTGTGTCAACCAGTGACCATGGCATCAGGATTTGTACCAGGAGACTTCCCAAAGCCTGGAAACTGCTCAGGCTCCTAAATCTCTCACTTTCAGAAATCTTGCAAGGACTGGCTCTGAGAAGTTTCCACACTGACCGCTCTTTGGACCAGCATAGAAGTACAGCAAAACTATACTTTTAGCACTTCTACTCTTCTTCTGCAACTGGAGAGTGCAGTTAACTGAATTATGTGAACCTTAGATAGGTTTACATTTCATTTGAAGATATTTTTGGAAAGCTTTTTTTCTTTTTCCTGGAGTAGTTCTTCCTTCATGAACTCATAAAACATATGGAAAATTGTAAAAGTGAATTTCATCATCTATCTGTACCTGAATGTGCCACACAGTCAGGGCAGACCTTAATAGGGAACTGCTGGAAGGCTTCCCATGGATAACACGGGGCTTTACATTAGATCCTGAGAAATCCAAACCCCTCTTTTCTTTACTTAGCCAACTTACACTTCTAGCTTTGTGTCAGATGAGTCATGAAAAAGAGAACTCAGCCCTACTGAAGTAAGGGCACCCAGGATAATCAGTCAGGGAAGAGATCTTAATACATAAACGCTCTAGGGGAGAAAAGTTAAAGAAACTCTTTCATCTTTGGCCCAGAGGCACTTAATGAACCCAGATGGAAAGTAATGTTTCTAATGGGAGAAATGTGTGCTCAAGAACCATGTGAATGTTCATTTGTGAGCTATGACTATGAATTAGCTGGAAATCTGGCTCAATGTAATGAAAAAAAAATCCAGATCAGGAAGCAAAATGTAAACCAGTCCTACCAAGAAACTGATGACAGAAACGCTACACAATGGAATAGAATGAAAGGACAGACTGTAGATGCAAAACACACTGACATCTTTTCAAAAACAAATAAACAGAGGGCTGAAATCTTTCAATCAGTGCTTGTAAGTTACAAGGAAAGGATGTGTGTAAAAACACTTGCTAGTGTTTGTGAGAGGGCAAATTTGTAAGTAGCATCTCCCTGGAAGCATTAGTTTTTATCTGAAAATAAGGGATGATAAACCAAACTTGAGTAATTTTAGATTTTAACCAAGATTTAGAGCTAAGAAATTGACTATTTGACAGTTGAGACTTCACTATCCCAAATATATTCACAAGGGAAGGTTGCAGATCAGAGAAAGAGATTAAAACACATTTTGATCTCTTTCTAATGTTACTGGCTTCAGCAAAGTTCTTCCTGGTTTATTCACTGTTAATGAGATAAGCTTTTTTTATATTTAGTTTCCAAACAGATGTGTTTTTCACTAAAAAGGTGAAAAGTGTCTATCACTCAAGATTAATTTCATTTTGACCTGTTAACCCTCAATGAATTATGGGATTCTTTGTTTATGTTCTTCTGCACTCACCTGCAACCATCAGCTCTGAAGTGCCACTGGGTTTAGAAAACAAATATTTAAAGGAAGCTGTTTTTGTATCTTGCTAACGCTCTGTTTTCCACCAGTTTTTTTATGTTGAACACTATAGTATGATACTTCATTTTCTTGAGTTAAAGTGGTCACCCAGAAAAAGATAGAAAGGTAACATCAGCAACCAGAAGGTAGCCTCTTATCTGTGTTATTTGCTGTTTATTTTCCAGCTGAGCCCACAAGAAAGACCAAACAGGTTTGCACTGCAGCTCTTAGGGCAGACCTTCAAGTTATTTCAAGATTTTAAGCAACCCACACAGTCATTGTGGAGGCCTTCCTTTATATTCTTTTTGTGTCAAGATGAACTTTGAATTTTTAATCTTATGGAATGTTAGTACACAGGTTCCAACATAAATCTCCCCCAGTCGCTACCCAGGAGATGCTGGTGCCCTAGAAACATTGAAACTTGGAGAAAGCCTTTGTGTAAGAGAATCCTAAGATACCCCTTGCCACCACTGATATAGAGCTAGTTCCATATTTCTTTGCTCCTATTTTAGACTTTTTTCTATTTTATCTTCTTCCTTTCCTTTGGTAAAAGTGTCAGTCTCCCCACTTACAGTCCCTCAGATAGCTGCATATATTTTGACAGCTGAAATATTTTATGTCTGAGTTTTACTGCAAAAGGCAACAATCCCGAAGACCACATTTTATAAAAACTCAAGATAAACAGCTTCAAGGTATTGCAAATTTAATCCTTCCTAAGGCATGATTTAAGATAAAATTTACACTGAGACATAAGGACAAGCAATAGTGAAATCTGGATGATGAAGCCTGCAATGACTCATTCCTCCAGTAAAATAGTCTCCTACAAGTGCTACACATTTTTTAAAGTCAATAATTTGTATCACTAGAAAGTTAAGGAAAGCCACATTTATGTGGGATGAAGATTATCTGGATCTCAAATGAAAGATGTGACTCATAATAAATGACAGTTATGTATTAGATTGCATTTTTATTTCTTCCTTCTTCAGTTAGCCAAAAATTATTACAACGTTATTACTCTATTTTTCTGAGGAAATACCTGATTTTCTCCTCATCTCCAACATTCTTCTTCTCCAGTTTTTAAGTTAGAATATTGAGAAATGTTTAAAATCTGTCTTGTAATTTACAAAAAATTACAGTTGATTAGAAAAGCACTGGAAGCAAAGGTGCCAAAGTGTAGCACACCTTTTCAATCACTAGAGACTCACACATACACACAGAGAACACAACAAATAATCCTGTTCCTGTTCCCTTCCTAGACAATCTGTTTGGTCCCAGCACAAGCACGCTCTAAACTTCCAGGGAGAGCCACTGCTTCCCACCTTTCTGTCCATGGCATATGTTTTGGCAGAGGAGTCCTGCCAGAGGAAAAGCTGAAGAGCTGAAAGCTCTTAGCACAGATGTGGACACTACTCTCAGAAATCTCAGTATTTTAATAATCTAAGCATGTCACTTCCAGAACATTAGCCATGCAAGCACATGAGGTTTACTGATAAATTCAATGCAATTTATGACAATGAGTAAAATGGATACCCTGAAAGACTTCGAACAGGAAAATCAAATAAATTCAGTTATGCTTTACAAAAGAAATACCCAGAGTTAGACAAAGTTCTAAAAAGACTTGACCTCTTTCTTCACTGCTTCAAAAACATGTTTGGGCCCAGGGCAGAGCTCTGTGGAAACTCAATAAATCATGCCTCTGCCTAGGTACCCTTTCTTCATGATCTAAGTTGTGTTTCTCTGCTCCCACTGTTAAATAGGACTCTCTGATTGTGATATTGCACATCTTTAAGAAGCTCCTCACCTTGTCCTCCAGAGTCTGCAGCTGGTATTGACACCTCTTTCCCTTGTGCTTGCTTTGCTTGCCGCCTCACAGTCATTTGTATCATTTGGAAGAAGGTGAGCCCTCCTATGATATTATCAGGTTTTCATCCCCCCAAGACAAAGGTCAAGCTGCTCTATTATTGTTCCTAGCTATTAATTGAAAGGCATATCAAGGACATCCCCATGTCCTTCATACCAGGAACATGGAGACAGCCCCTGTGTAAGAAGATAAACGGTTTGTGAAATGAAACCAGTCTTCAAATTCTGGGAACTAGTGTCCAAAGCTAACACACCAGAGCCTCTCATTATATTTTCCACCCTTAATATTTACTTGACTTTGGATTTGAGGAGAATATCTGCTCTTTTAAACACAGCATCTGTGTTCAGACACCAGATCCATTAACTGCATTGACAGAGTAGGCAGAAGGAACAAAGACCTGAGAGAGTAATCCTCCACTAATGGAAGATGTCATATCTCCACAAAATCAATTTGCTGAGGTGACAGCCCGTCCGTTGCTTTTGGTGAAAGTCACAACACCATGGATAATAGTTTCTCAGAACTGAATTACCTTCTCTTATATGTGAAAATTAGTCACATCATGATTGAAAGCATTTTAAAGCTAGTATTTGACTGCATACTGACAGTCCTTGGCCATGTGAAATAGTTGTCCCTAGTTGTGAGTTCTGGGACATAAGCTGCAAGAAGCAAACACACAGACCATGTATGTCAACGACCTTACCATCATAAGACCTATTTGGGACTGATTCTGTTTTCTGAAACAAATCTGGAGTGATGTCGTCTGTCAAGTTAATTGCAGCCTCCTAAAACAAATAAGCATTAAAAAACCCCCTTCATTCCTTTCTAAAATCTAATTTCAATGTTATTGAAGTATTTGCAGAAATTTCTCTCTTCTAATGGCAGAGATCCTGAAATGCATCACACAAGGGGCTAGTGAGGACTACACTTTCTAGACTCTGTAAACTTACTTGCAGCATGCAGAAACGTCAATAAATTAAGTGGTTTATGTATGTTAAAACTGGGTTAATGTGTGTGTCGAAGCTTTAGTAGAAGAATGCCACAAGAGAATCAATTAATGGGAGTCTATACAAAGGTGTAAATTAGGACAGCTAACCTCAGTTACTTTAAATAGCTTCTTGACAGGCAAGTGAAGTTACTATGTAGATTCCATTTCCCACTAGCAGGGATTAAGTGGTACTAGAACATCTAAGTGAATCAAATTATTTAGGAATTTAAAGTTCATAAAAAGGCCAGAGTACAACTTATACATCAACTCTTTGTCTCAGACCTGAATGTTTTTAAACAAGTAATTCAGAAAGTAATAATCAGTGTGTTTGTAGATTTTTCATTTTTGTCCATTTTGTGAAGCTTTTTTTTTTCTTTAATATTTCAGTTGCTGTATTCCTCCATACAGAAGTGGGAAGAGCTATTTGGTCAGGTGGGACATGCAGCTGCATGGCCACTCTTCACCACAGCACAGCACACAGCAGGGAAGCTGAAGGAGGATACAGTCTCCTGAAACTTTTAATACAGCTGCCTCCCAAAAAAATATTTGAAATAAACACAGTAGATGCAGAAGTCAGACATTGCACTGTGGATGCACCTCAGTATGAGAAAAAAGCTCCCCTAGTGCACATCACAATGAACACTCTAAAGAATTAAGATCATCACTGTTTGTCATGTCAAGAGAAGGGACTTGGGTTGGTAAGAGTTACTTCTGTCTTTGACACCTATAGGCTCTGGCTTCCCAAGATTTATGGCTCAGATTTTATTTGCCTACAGTCTCTGAGCTCTTGATTTAGAGCTGTCTTAGGTGAATGCATCTATCTCATTCCAAGACAATTTTTGATGGCAGGAATGTGATGCTATCCCTCTGTTTTGCCTAAGGGATTACTTTCCTAATTTGGGGTTTGGAAAGAGGATAGCAACTAGTAAATCGTTTTGAATGAAGACATCCTTGGACAAATCCTGGAAAGCACTATGGACTGAGGATTTCTTGGTCTTCCCACAGGCTCCTCAGGAGATGGGGAGATGCCAAAGAATTCTTTTTTGCTTCCCAGTACTACTTTGTGTTGGGTCAGGAGAGGGTTGGTGCCTGCAAATAGCCAGCAGCCCACATCCAGAGATGAGTTAAGAACAAGATTTGGGGAGAGTCCCTGCTCCTTTTCACCAGGTGTCAATGATTTTTCAATCAGCTTCTCTTTCAGTGCATTTCCCTCTGGGGGCAAAATTGCTCCACTCAACACATAAATGCTCATGAAACACCTACACTTCCCAAGTATGTCTGGAAAGAAGATGGTGGGAGCTTTTATAGTGAGAAATTTCTTTCCCCTCCCAAGATATTGGTTCATACAAAAAACAACACCTTTTTTAACAGAAAGCCTTAAGATTTGTTTTCTTCCTTCCCTAAAAATGTACTTTAGAAATTATAAAAATATTTCCCAGGGGTGGGGAATGAGAAATTGTTTTCTTCATCAAAAGAAGGTTTTGGGGTTTTAATTTGGCATTATTGTTACTGTTTTTTAAACTGGCTATTAACCACTGCAACTATTTTTAATGTTAAAAAAGCTACACAAAGGATTTTGATAGACAACCAACAAATTTCTTAAATTTCACTTACTATTTAATAACTCTCTGTCTTAAAATAAAACAATGTGATATATTTCATCTGTGAAAATTTTTCACAAGGTAGAAAAAAAGTCTTCTGCAGGTATAACCAAGCAGCAACATAGAGGCTCCTTTGCATAATGGTTCTTTCCCTAGTTTTTCTTTGCATCTATTCCTATCTATCCTAAAGGCAGGTCTTATTCATGTCATATAGCTGAGTTCTGAAAGAACACGTTTCAGGTTTTTAAAGCTAAAAGTGGATGATTTAGTCATGCAGGTAGTCAAATGTTTAGGATATCTAAAAACAAGCCTGATCTAAGCAAGTTTTTTTCGTTGTTTCTTTAATTAATGGAAAATTAATATCAGCTGTGCAGAGTATTGGTTCAAGTACAGGGTGTTGGTTCAAGAACAGTGTCTAAAATATATGGCATTAATTATCTTGAAGACTTGCCTACAGGCTGACTATAGAGCATGTCAGGTAAATAGGTCAGATTAGACGAACAACTCTGAGATATCTAAAGTTATAAGAGACTAATGCCTTCTCTCCTTCTCAATGAAATTAATGAAAACATGGAGGATTTCTTAACAGTATTTAAGTTGAGTAAGTTTTTTTAATTTCTAAACAATTTTAGGGATTTTTTTTCCTGCCTTATGTTTTTGACAATGTTTCTCAATAACAAAAGAAAGCTTTTGTTTTCCTAAATCATTTGACTTTATTGTTTGAACTTGGCATCACCCAGCAAACCTGGCTGACTGTCACACTGTCATCACAGGGCTCTGTGAGAAAAAAAAGAGGAGAATATTTTTGTCCCCACTTCATGGAAGAAGACAGGAGGGCATATATAGATGAAATGGTACTCCAGGTCTTCCAAACCTTTGAGAAATTATTGATAGAATACCAGATTGTTGTACTCTGTCATTAGAAACAGAAACTAAAATTAAATAGTAGCCCAGAAGATATCCCCCTGTGCAGCTATATAAAGACTATTTACTGAGGAGTTCATGGATTTTTTTTCAGTACTGCTTATTTTCTGATTGTGAGTGATTTCTTAAATATGCACGCTTGTTAAACATATTTATGTAGCAGATTATATCAAGACAAGTAACATAATTCTTAATCAATGCAAACCTGGTTTTCTTCTTTCTTTTCTGTCCACCAACATAACAGGAGAAAAATAACCTCTATTTGAGAAATCAAGCATCTGAAAAGTAAAGCCAAGTCAAAAGTAGCAGAAACAGTGCTACTTTATGTTCATCTTCCACCTCTAAGCTGTCAAACCTTCAGTCTCTGTTCTTTGAAAGGGAGCAAAAGAAATGTCATTTAATAGTCAAGGGATATTAGCAATGAAAGAACTATCATTTAAATAAAAATAAGAGTTGTGAAACTGATGTTGCAGCTGTATGATCTCCAGCTAAGCTTCATTTTGTATGTCAGGCAATGATATTTCATTCAGTGACTCCCAACCAGATATGACTGATAAAATTCAACACACCTTGTGTTTAGACCTCTGACAAGGAACACAGACCGAGCGGGTATGTAGCAGGCTGCCTCAGTGACTGACACAAAGCAAATGCTAGATTTCGCATGCCTTCATTTGCTGGCTGACCCAGCAGAACAGCACCTCAGTGGGCTGACAGTCTTTTTTAGATCTCCACTCTCTCGATTACAGCGTCACATCCCATTTAGCACTCCAAATTCACAGTCATTTACGGACACCACCCAGGCCTAGGCAGTCAGCTGAAAGGATACAATCGTCTGGGTGTTATTATTAGCAATCAAAGTTCTGAAACATTGTCATCTTGTGGCAGGTTGAGGACATAACAAGGGAAATAGCCGCTTCCCCAGGGTATTTCCCTGGCCCTGGAAGCAACCAGCATGCCTGGGGAGATTTTGAGTAAACGGCAGGTGTAGAAATTGCTCAGGGGAGTTTCCCTAGTGCCATAGTGTGGGCAGACTGGGACAAACCAAATCACAGCTGGTTTGCATCACTGGATCAGGTCTTCAACTTGCAGCACTGTGTGTTCATTCCAGCTGTAGCAATGGTCATTAAATGCAAAGCAATTTAGCCATTAGACCCACTTGCTTTTTCATCTGAGGAAGGACAAGCAGTCTGCATATTGGTATCTCGGTACATACATAACTAGCCAATAAAAATTAGAGCTGACAGAGGTTAAAAGGTAAGTGATGGCATCCTAATGCTAAAACCTGCTGTCCCATCTCACGTTTTCTGGCTTGGTTTTAGGAGAGATCCTACTGGAACAGCTCTGCTATCTCTGATTTGCACTGTCACATGCCTTCTTCCAGAGCATCTGAAGGACATGCTAAACTCAGCACAGTTCTTCCCAGAGATTACACTGTGTGCACTCATTATCCAATAGAACAGTGTGTCACCTAACCTTGAGTCATCACTGAGTCAGTTTTAGCTCTTCAAGACTCAATGCCATAACTTTCTACTCAAAGTTCCTGAGTCATACAGGAGGAAAGGAAAGGAAAGGAAAGGAAAGGAAAGGAAAGGAAAGGAAAGGAAAGGAAAGGAAAGGAAAGGAAAGGAAAGGAAAGGAAAGGAAAGGAAAGGAAGGAAAGGAAAGGAAAGGAGAGACACAACAAAACTTCACTTTACACAAACACCTACTTACATGCCCAAGCTAAGGGCACATCTGTCAGGGTGCCATATATTTGGCCCCATAAAAAAGGAAATATTCAAAAATGCCCAGCAATATACCAATGCAGAGCAAAGGTCTGGATTCTCCAAATTTGATTGCTAATGTCAGACTGTGTGTCTCCACAGCCTATGAAAACCCAGGTTTCAGCCACATGTGTCTGCCTTCTCCCATTGCCAGCTCTTTACTGACACACTTGTAGTAGAAAACAGAACTTGCACATGCATCCAAGCTCTTTCATATGAAATCAAATTACTTATTATACTAAAAATCATCTCACAGCATCACAGTTGGATTAAAATAAGTACTTGGAGGCTTTACTGCTTCCTAAAGAGTCAAGGCCAAGGCCGTTTGGTTCACCTTGTAATAAGTAAGAATTTCCATTTTCATATGTCACCTGATGGTGGACTGTGGATGGAAGACTCATGGAAAAACTAATGATAGCCTCTTGATAGCTCCAGTAAAGAATGAAAGCAAATGGATACAACTGTTTTTTTCCATTGGAGATACATGCAGGCATGTGTATGCCTCAAGTGAGACACACTGAAATATCACAGACAGAGAACACAACAGAAAGTCAAAGGCAGCTAGTCATTGTATGACCCTGACCAGAGGGAAACCTAGGAAGGCTTAGTGAGGGGAATGCTGGCTGGAAAAAAAAGGAGTATGGGCAGGAATTATAAGAGAAAAAGCATTCCATTCCTTGATTTCTACTGATCTGGGGAGAAAAACTTTTATATACATTAATAGATATGTTTTATCAAATCAGAGTAATATTCTCTTCTACATAAAGATTTCATCCCAATAATAGCAACCTGCAGAAACTTAAGTTTTTGCCAAATACTAGGACTGCAAAAGGCAGAGATGTATCACATTTGGGCTCATGTCTAAGACTACTAAACTGCCTGTAAGGAACATAAGGCCACAGTTCTGTGCTAACCAGGGTCAGACTTGGACTTCCTGGGATCATACAGCCACATGACCCTGACCTGGATTAGGAAAGTAGGCAAAGATTGTTTATGTCACTCTTTGTAGAGGAGAAAGTATCTGACTGTGAGCAACATCAGAACTGAGAGTCAGACAATATCTGTGCTAGCATAAAATCTAATGCATAAATGCCTGCCTCAAAAATCCCTTGAGCACACTGGAAAAGTCAGGGTTACTTTGAACCAGCTCCATGCTGTACCATATGGCTGTGACATTTTAAAGCCTACATTTAAATCCTGGTTCTAAAACCATATTTTCTATTCCTTGCAGCCACAGCCTAAGGAATAAAAGAGCAGGAAAACACTGCAAAGATAGCAGCCAGCTAAGAGGCAACATTAAAGCAGAAGTATGCCTCAAATCCCATCCCTCTGTGGGGTTTACTGAATATAAATAGAGTAGCAGGAACAGAACTGAGATGCCTCAAGCACTCCTGTATCATGTTTATTATCTGGCATGATGCACATTTATTTATTCCATATAAAACAGAAGCTTTAACAGAAGGAATGAGAACATCTTCAGTCTGCCCACAGTAGTTAATCCCAGGTTCAAATCACTTCAGAAAGATGAGAAAAGTTAAATCCTTCCTGTCATCACCATGAAGTCTGAGCTATAATTAGTAGGTGAACGATTAAAAGAGGAATGAGATGAAGATGGAGTGAGCACTTCCAGGGATGCTCTATATGAAGCCCAATTCAAAAAGCAGCACTGGAGCATGCTTACCAATCAGTCACAGAGGGAAGCTAAACAATTTTGGAACCTAGCTCAGACCTCAATCCCTTAGGGAGTTCCACTGTGACAGCATTCTGCACATGTGCCCTTTAGCTGTCACCAGTGTGAGGCACTATGAAGCAAGATTACTAATCCAAATTTTGGATCTATGAAGAGCACCAGTAGGTGGATCCTCAATTTCAGGTGCTTAGGGAACAATAAGAGCCCAATACCTGGACGAGAACAATGGAAGAGAGCCACTGCTTGCTGCATCCTTGGAGAGCACCAGCTCTTCCCTCTAAGTGCAGAATTGCACTGTGGATTGTTGTCTATTGTGACTACCTTGTAGGACTGGGGTTATGTGTTTGGGTATGACGAGGTGGCTATTCTATAAAATCCCAGACAAATCTCTGGTGCAAAGTCTGTCACAACCAATAAAGTTTCGTCACAGAGAAATTATGATTCAAGGAGTTTCAGGACTAAGGGAAGCAAAGGAGAATGTGTTCACAGTCCTTCATGTAAAGGACAGCCTAAGTGTTATTTTTCCAAAGCCATTCATTAATATTTTTTTTCACCCATGAAAGTCATACTCCTATAAACGCTGTCTCATATATTTAGAGGCATAAAAGGTGACCGGCCCCTACTTAAATGAATGAAAACAATGTTCCTTTCTAATCAGATTTTAGAGGAGATCACTAATCAGCAATTTTTGAATGAGGAACTGTAGCCAGCTAATCCATATCCTGTGATGCCTTCACCTTCCCATTTACCTTCTCACTGCCATTGCTCACATGGTTATTTAGCCGATCAGATGCTGAAATGTTGGGTTGGCATTTATTCAAGCAAAGTAAGCATTTTTATGCAAACCAAGGGAAAACACCTAAACAGTACTAAAGCAAGGAGCAGATGTCTGCAGTTTATCTTCCTTGATTTAATTTCAACAGAATTTACATGAGGTCCTCTTCATATTCAAGTTATCACATTAGGGAGTCTGGGCTTGTGGTGAAGAGTGACAGACATTTGAGAAATTTGTCCAGCATTTGCAGAGGACAAACTTACAGATACAGGCAGAGAAATCAGTGGAGTGGAGTTCATTCACTCTTCCAGAGCTGGAAAGGACACAGTGGATCACTTTTGTGTTAGGTTCAGAGTTTATATTCTTTTCAAATATCTCATCTCATGCAGTATATAAAACTTCTGTATCAAGTCAAGGTCCTTTAAGGTATTTAGTTTTTAAACTGTCTTAGCTAAGTATCTCTGAGGGTTAATATTTTGGTTTATCTCGGAGGGGAATTTTAATGTCATTTACTTTAATTAATTTTCTGAACAGTTGTTAGCCACTGCAGTCACAGAGTCCTGAAGGAGTTAGACACTAGCTCTACTCCCCTGTCTTAGCTCTTGCACTACTCTCTCAAGGCCTTAGAGCAGATAAAACCCTATTGTCTTCACTCATCTCCAGTGCTGGAAAGGAGATTGAGAGGTCAGGATTATATAAATAATCCTCTCATTCCTCTGGAGAATCATGCTACTAGTAACAATGCAAATGTTCATCTTTTTTTGGAGCTGATATTACAGACTTGAAAGATGGCTGCTATCCTGGCTGCTCCAGCAATTATTGAAGTAGACTTGGTGTATGGAGTCTTTCAAAGGCACCCCATCAAACGGTATTTCACTTTTCAGGTTAGAAGTTTAGCATGTAATTATAAAATGAGCAAGAGCCAAGAGATGCTACCACTAAAGCAGGCAAAATGCCATCTGTCAGTGATGCTCAGCATCTCCAGGAGGCAGTGGTTCCTACTTTACACTGAGTTCAGAGTCCTGTGAATCTGCAAAGTATCAATATCCCCTCTGTGCATCAGCCGTGCTGCGTGCATTTCGGAGTCTGGCACCCTGCAGTGCCAACCCATGATGGGGACAATCTCCACAGCTGATGGATGTGCACTTTTGCAGTCCAAACTTTAAAAGGTGGATGTGTAGAAAAAGGAAGCTTTCCAGTGCAAATGCAGTGTGAGTCAAGGTAACCAAGCACACTGTCATACAAACATTGTGTATTCCCACAGTGTGCTGCTCCCTAAGACTGCAGGACACACAAGGTGACCCTCCTTGGTGGGCACGGATTATATTCAATCTGTCCATTTGTTCTTCTGTCAAATGGGTAATTTCTTAAGAGCTGGCCTTCATTTTCCCTCTACCAGAGTGTTTCTTGTGCTGTATACTACAGTACCAGCTCCAGAAGAGCCATTGACTTTCACATTACTGTGAAAGAAGACACAGAATAAGTGCAGTATCACAACTGCTCTCACTCCACAAGCAATACATGACATCCGATTTCAGACAAGGTATATTTTTTTTTCAGACCCCAGAACAATTTTTATTTACTCTGGCACTAGCAGGCTCACTAAAAACACATACTAATTTAGGTTAAAGAAAAAAAAAATAACCAATCAACTTTTGCATTAAATATTAGTTGCCATCTGTCCAGGCCATCGTAATTCAAATGTTTTTTTTCCTTCCTCATCTCAGATAGAGCATTTACTCTCAAGTACCTCTTCAGGAAAGGGCTTTTACTTTCACAAATATATATATATATACTCATGTGTACATGAACATATTAATTTGAAAATACAGAAGCATTATCCATACTTAATCAGGCTATGCACTTTACTCATTGTGCTGCTGTCTTTAGTCATGGGTGGTCATTAAAAAAAGCCTTTTAGCAGAATCTTTTAGATTATTAAAAACTGTTACAATACACTTCCTACTGACTAGTCTACAGGAATCCTGAGATAGTGGTAATCAAGAATTTCACAGCTACAACTAAATTATACACTACTAAGAGAGGATGTGTACCTCTGAGACTGAATTTTAAACTTCCATTGAAAACCTGGTCCCAACCCCAAAAGTTTCCTTCTGATCAAAAACCATGATAAGTGGGAGAAAGGAAGCATTGTTAAACACAATGTGTATATGAGGGAAAGCAATACAAAGAAAGAACTTGTCCAGATTACAAAGGAAAGCAGGGACAAAAGAAAGCTGGTATTGAACCCAAATGTTCTAAAACACAGATCAGTTGCCTTAATAACAACTTCTTCTTATTTTGTATTGTCTTTAATTCTTTTCACTTCACTTAGATATTATGGTGACAGCTGCCTCACAGAAATAAAAAAAAATGCAGGTGTCAAGAATTTCTTGAACAAAAAAGCAAGCAAAACAAGAGATTTTCACTTTCTCCAGGGTGCATACTGACTTGTCTGCTGTCTTCATCATAAGAACACAGCACTACTTTGATAGCTTCCCCGGTTCTTTTAAATAGATAATTTCTATAATTGATAATGTTATTGCGTAAAGCAATCTGCTGCCGAATTAAAGATTAAACCAAAAGTAAACCCTGAGTCAGTGTGAATGTGTATATTATTCAAGGATCCTGTTTATTATAAGGGTAATTTTACCCTTTAATGCCCCTGAAGAGTAAAAAGGTTCAAAGTCAAAGCAATGACCTTACCACAAGTTATATTCCCAAAAGGGATGAGTCTTAATCGTCATATCAGAATAGTCCACCTCAATAATTTTGGAAAGGGGACAACTGGATGATCTGTACACATTTTAAACAACTCAGTTTCATCTAATATTTTTCTTTGTAAATCTGCAAGCTGGCAACTCATACATGTTCCAAATGTTTACTTCATTAACAAGAAAAAGAGAGAACTTCTTTCTTCTTCAACATACAGTCCAGCTGAAATCCAGCACTCAAGTAGACAGCAGAGAGGGAAAAGAAATAAGCAGCCCAGGAAACCTGCAAAGCACTAGCCCTAAAGTACAGCTGGTTAAAGAAACCTGGTAGCAGGACAATAAGCAGAAAATTATCTGAGTGCTATCCACTGGCATTTCCAGAAAATGCAGTATTATAGGCTTCACTGACCTGGAAGAGAAGAAACCCATGCTCTGGCCACAGACCAGGGGGGCTGTGTGACCTTCTGTTCTGCACCTGGTTCCTCTGACTTAACACCCATACCTATATGTAAGCTAGTCCCTGCAAAGTTTATTGAGAGAAAATGAACTCATACAAACTAGATGTCTCAAGTATGGCCACAAAAACCCATCCTGAAATTGCTTTTTTCTCTCTCTGTTAAGCAGAAAAAGAATTCTTGGCAGCTTGCTTAGCTGAAAAGGTGCAAACTCAGTGAAACAAATAAGGGCCCAGCCTCTTCTTCAGGCTTTTACAGCAAGCAGTGTATTTGTTAGTTGTGTGTCACTCCCACTATACTAAGATGTAGAGGAAAGGAAGACACTGAACTGTTAGAGAAGGTTTGGAAGAAGGCCATGAAGGTGATCAGAAGGCTGCAGCATACCTCCCATGAAGACAGGCAAAGACTTGACAGGTCTTTGAGAGCTGGGGTTGTCCAGCCTGGAGAAGCAAAGGCTTCAGGGAGACCCTTATAAAAGCCTTCCAGTACCTAAAACAGGCTAATAAAAATAATACAAAGATATTTTTTACCAGGGTCTCTTGTGGCATTACAAGTGGCAACAGTTATAAGTTGAAGAAGGTGGATTCAGGGAGAATATATAAGGAAGATATTCTTTATAATGAGGGTGGTGAGACACTAATGTTCCTCAGTGAAGTTGTGGATACTTCATAATTGGAAATGTTCAAGGTCAGGCTGGATGGGACTTTGAACAACTCACTTTAGTGGAAATGCCCCTGACCATAGCAGGGTGAGTAGAAATAGCTGACTTTTAATGGTACCTTCCAATTCAATCCTTTCAATTTTTCTATGATTTTTTTAAAAAGCAATGTTTTCAACACACCACAAATTCAATCAAAATTCATGGTCAAGATAACATTCCTTTCAGGCCTGGATTTGTGATGTTTGTGATGTTTCATCCCAATGTTTCTGCCCTCATGAGCTCCTCTCTTTGTGATATAAATATGTAGCATTACTGTAGCATGTAGGAGGCTATTCATGGCATGGCCAGCTTGTACTATTTTGGCTGCTGTATATTCACATTTCATTGCCTTGCAACCCTGGTTTTGTTAACACATCTCTGGTATTGATTTGAACAGTTGTGCACATGTTCTTAAAGGCTATTTTAGTACAAGGCCCCTCAAAGCTTTTGAAGTGAATCAGTGCCTTTGAGAAATCATAATTTACAGGCACACAGGAGGCATGGCAACTTTGTCAGCTGGAACTGAAGCAAGGAATGGAAACAAGAACACTTTTCCATAATTTAAATATGGACTGACCCCTGGTAATTATTTCTAGATCTCAGTCATCTCCTGTGACCATATTCTCTGTTTTTCAGGGACCCTGAAATGCAGGTGTGGCACCTTTCATCTGAGGAAGGAATATGGTCCTGATCCATGGTCCAAGTTTGAACACAGTTGCCCAACAAGCATTACCCAAGAACTGACAAGGCAGAAACATGAAAGTGTGGTCTGGAAAACCTTGCAAACACACAACTTGAAGACGTGGGTCCTGTCCTCAATTTGCCCTATCATGAAACAAAATCTGTAAGATCTTGTACAGCCTTGGAGCAATATTGAAAAAAACTCCCGTAGCCAAAATATCTCTTGGCTAATCAAGTATCACCGAAACTATTTGAGAATTCATTTGAAGACATGGCATATTTCAGTAAAGAAAAACAATTGTTAAAGGTCAAAACAGTTTTTCTGCCATTTTCAAAACAAAATAATTTTAGGTTCAGACTGACAGTTGTCTCAGCATTTACCTTTAGATTTGTTTTGATTTGGTTTGGGTTTTTTTTAATGCTTCTCAAATTATCTCCAAAGAAATATTCTAAACCTTCAGATTTTTAAAATGATGAGCAACATCCCTCCTAAAGAAATCATTTCAGGTCAGTGTGAATGGAATTTTTTTCAGTCAGTGAACTGAAAAATCAATTATTCCAACTGCCACTGCAGTGCACAACTCAAGGGCAATGTGAGACCAAGAGACAAATTGGGAAAGAAGAACTGACTGATCCTGCCCTAATACTTTTCAATATAGTGCTACTCAACTTTTTTCAACAAGTTCCCTGTTAAAGCTTCCAGTTGAGTCACATATCTTGCTCAAACCTTACTTGGATTGGTGTTAACAAAAATGAGCAAACAAAACAACACAAGAAGGAAAATTAAATCAAAGAAGTTCCATTTCTGAATCTGGAAGCTGAGAAGAGTATAAATACATTTTCATTATTTAGTTGAACTAGAAGACACCTTGAGAAATATTTTATCAATATTTAAATACTTCTTCAGATGCACAACCTTCTCCTACCTCTTCTTTTTTTTCATCTCATTTGCTATAACTAGCTTGGGAAGCATTTAGAGGATATAACACGTAGCTTTGAGACAGCCGATATGTGATTACACTGCAGAAAAACCAAAGTTCTGTTTACATGTGAGTTCTCCCAACAGCAACACAAACCAAATCTAGTTCTTTTGTTAAAAAATATAGGTGAGGATAGCATTTCTGTTTTCGCCTCTTTCTGCACACAAGGTCAAATGAAAAAAATACAAGTCCCATCAAACTCAAGATCCAATTTTGCATACAATAGGTCACCTAGTTCTGTGTGCACCAAAATATTCTGTTATCAAAACATTCTGATATTTAGGAGGGAAAATCTATTTCTAATTTCATTTTTCACTTCTCATTATTTCCCTATTTCTCTACAGCAAAAGTTAAATTGATTTCAGTGTAGGTGCACTAGCCTGAGAACTAGTCAAGATCTGTGTCTATAAAGTGGTAGGATCACATGAAGTTTGCCATCTGGCCATGGGGCATAAATGTAGATTTAGCACCATGTTTTAGCACTTGTGACTCCCTTACTTAGATGAATTTACAAATAGCTTAACATCCTGCAACAAGATTTTGAAGTAGTCCTCTTCCATAATCTTGCTAAAGATGAAAATAATTGAGGTGCCAAAATTAAGTGACCTAACTCTCACATGGGAACAGTATTTTCCTACTGGCAACAAGACTTGTCTGAAATAATTTTTGGATTCTGATTTTAAAAAATGTAAGGCCATTGAACAACCTTTATAAAGGAGTAAAGGAAAAGGATAGGAGTAAAGGAAAGGATAAAAAATTAATTTTCATGTAATTGAGTATCAATGCTTTTTGCCTTTAGGCAACACTACTTGAAAGTCAGTCTGTTGCCTGAAAGTAACGTACTTTTTTTGTTTGGCATAACTCCAGGCTTGTTATAACTACAAAAACTGGGGAAAAAAAATAAAAATTGTTTCTGGTTCTTTCTAGTCTGTTTACTTCTACATTTGCATGCACTCTGTGTATCTTCAGTTTCATTGTTTTTCATGTTCTGTGACTCTTTCACACTGTAATAGCAGAATGAAAATCATGACTATAAAGCCTTTAGAATTTCCAGAGCAACTATGGAGTAGGAATGTTATCTGATACTACTCTTAATGCTTTTTAAAATAAATGAACATATTTCAAGTTGATAGGTCTGTTTAAATCCTTCTGCTCTGATAATCTGTATTTCTGATTATCTTATGTGTAAGTCCCAGCTTGAATTTTTCAAAGAGAAACTTCATTTTCTTATTTTCTGTAAAGCTTTGCAACATGCAGTTTTTGGATTTCCCCACTGATGCTGAGATGAGGATTTATATGACATTTCTGAGAGCGACTTGATTTTCTTCTTCAAACTCCCCAGGTAACTTGTCTTCTTTTAAGCAATCTCTTTCATGGCCAGTTCAGCAAAAGCATTTAAGCACAGGCTTAATCCTCAGTGAAGTAAAGTGCATGAATATGTTAATATGACTGCATGTCCTAAAGCTAACACCAAAAGGTGTGACCATTCTATTGCCTTTTGACTTCAAAAAACCAGTAGCCCAGATATTTTCAGAAATACAGCATATTTCATTTAATTAAAAAAAAATATATATATTTCCTCCATCTTTCAGATCCTGCAAAAGCCAAAACTATCTCCTTCTAACTATTGCCCCATCATATATGATAATAAAAAAATAGCTTTCATGGTTTTGGCATTGAAATCCTATTGTTTCCATCTGATAAAGAGAACTCCATACTGAAAACTGATACTCAAAGGTATCACTGCTTAATGTATTTAGATTCACCATCCTTAGTAGTCAGGGCCAGCTGAGAATTTTCCAATGGAGTAGTACTCTGCTGGAAAACAATGTTTCAGGGATGAAATATGCTGCTTTTGCAAGTCGCCTTCTTCCACGCCTGCCCTATCAGGACCCAGCCCTTTGCTGTGTGTGTGGGACTGTGATGAGAAGGAGCAAGTTCAAGAGGAGCAGTGGGAAGCACCTGCCAAGTCTCATGACGGTAAGCAGAACTGAGAGATAAGATTAACAAATATTTTGGGAACCAACAAGATTTCTAAGAGCCAGCTGGACTGAGCCACCTGCAGCACTGCTCTGGTTTCAATGAAGCAGCACTTTATAGTGTTAATTTCCTCATTCTTCTTTACTTACAATGTCAGGATCACTGAAAAGATACTGCACGCTAAATTTTCATCTGCAGATTGACCCTAGAGCTTTTCAATTCCTGTCAAAATTATTCCCTTTTACAAGAACAGCCAATAGTACTTGTTCACCATAGATCAAATTTAGCAATGTTTTATTCTTTAAAGCAACATTTTTATGCCTGAAGTGCCATAGAATCATTGAATGGTTTGGTTTGGAAGGGATCTTAAAAATAATCTAGTTCCAATCCCACTGCTATGGGCAGGGACACCCTCCACTAGGTCAGGTTGCTCAGAGCCCCATCCAGCCTGACATTGGACACTGCCAGAGGTGAGGCATCCACAGTTTCTCTTGGCAAGCTGTTCCTGCATCTCACCACCCTCACAGTAAAGAAATTCTTCCTAATTTCTAATCTAAACCTACTGTCTCTCACTTTGAAGCCAATCCCCTTGTCCTATCACTGTATTTTCCTGATGAAGAGTCCCCCTCCGTCTTCCTTGTAGGCTCCCTTCAGATACTCGAAGGAATCTATATACAGTAATAAAATATGTACTATTATAAGGCTCATTTGTAAATGTATTAACTTTTTCAGATCCTAGCAATCTTGCCTTTAATTTCTACTAGGATCTCTGCTTGATTTTTTTCCCCAGCCTTTAGAAATGGAATATAACCACTGCTTACAGTATCTTGTATTGCTGGGTATGGATGACATTCCTATATTAGGACAGATGTGCAATTCAATGTTTGTATTTCAGGATCTTTGGGCAAGTCCCTACTGTTGTTTGCAGAACATTTTTGTAAAATACATTTGTAAGTGTCAGGCTGAATAATGGCTAATAGGGTTAAATGTGGTATGGCATTTGGAAACATTGCAAGCTCAAAACCTTTCACAATTAATAATATAGGGAAAAAAATCAAAGAGTGTGTTATAGCAGTGGGCATTTATTGTACACCTATGTTTGTGCTGACTGCATTTATGTTACATTAGCATGAAAATCAGACCACTAATGAGATACAGTGCATTTTAAGAAACACTAACAATGATATTTTAGAAAACCCAGAATGCAAATTCCACTATCTGCTGCCAAAAAAAAAAATTATACTGTTCATATTTTTAAATGTCATGTTGCAAAGCTATCTTGGTTTCTTTTCAAGCCCTGTAAGCATTGTATAAAATAGTCTGTGCTGCTGAAATTACCTGGCAATGACTGATGTTCAATGATCACTGTTCCTGCAGTACAGATGGGAATTCAGAAATTCAGCAGTCAGCATCTGATTAGCCACATTTAATCATCAGGAGCAGCAGTTCTAGGAATAAATGCCTAGTCCTGCTAACTCTGTCTTGTCTCCATCTACACAACAAAAAGGTTTCCCCACCTACAGCCTATTTGCTCACAGCTAACTCAAGGGTGAAGTGTCCATTGGACTCTTGCATCACCTCTCCAATGATAGAGGATTATTTCTTGATTTGCCTTGAAGTAAAGCTGCAACTTTTCCAGACTGATCTGTGAGTTTGGCTGGTAATGAGATGACTGCTCCTTTTCTAGATCTGAATGATTCATATCAGATCAGAAAGGTTCAAGTTATATTACATTACATTGTTCAGCTCACAATGCATGCATTGCATGCACTCCTTGCACTGCAGATTCCCTTGGAATTTTTGTTTAAAATACATATAAAAAAGTCATTATTTGCTACTTTATTTAAGCCTGCCATATGCTGACATGAAAAGACAGGTTGGGAGTGAAATTAATTTTCTTTAGGAAAAAAAGGTGATGAGAAGCCTACAAAATCTACCTTGGGGTTAACCCAATTTTAATAAAAATATTTTTTATCTTCTATAAATATAAAACTCTTACTAAAGCAGGTCAATAAGTTGCTTTTTTTTTCTGGGAAAAATATAAAGAGAGAACTATCATTTTAACATTAAGTTTAAAACATGTCATCCAATACTAATGCATAAATCAAAATAATTTGAATTTAAGTGTTTTGCTTTTTTATATATATATTAAATTTAATACAAAAATGAAAGTGAAGTTTTAAGCATTTTGAACAGCTCTTCAGACTGCAATAAAATGAAAACGTACATAATTAAGTCACTGAGACTTGTCTAAGGCTTGTAAGTAACCATTGCCCTGCTTGTTAAACAGGGGTCCACATGCAGAGCAAAACTGCTAATCACCTTGCCAAAAAACCTGATTTGAGGTAAAATAACTTGGAAAAAAATTATTATTACTTTGCCTCTGTGTGCTCCAAATCACAGAAATAGCAATGCTCATATACTTTACTCAGGCATGCAAATATTTACAGGCTGGTTTAGCAGCCCAGTCTAAAGGCTCTACCCTGACAAACTCTGTGCCTGGGTACCTTCAAATGGCTACACAGGAACTGCCACATCTACAGGAATATGTCTGCCCAGAAAGGACAAGATCATTGGTTATTTCACCCAAAAGAAATAATGCCTCATTCAGAATTTCCCTAAGCTTCCAATGGACAGGGAGATGCATGGTATATATGCTGCTCCTTTTTCTGACCTTTCCTACTTTTGGTCAGTGCCAGAGTTAGGATGCTGAGCTAGACAGAGACTTTCACTGACCCTGGCCCACTGTTTTAACAGGTCTGGACCATGGCTCAGCTTCTTATGATGTCCTGATATTTAGGCTCAACTTAGGTTCGACTTAAGTTTTATTTAGGTATGAAATTTAACATGTTTCCCTTGAGTGTTTGCAGAAGTAAGTCACTTCCTAAACAGAAGGGTTCTGAAAGTCTTCTATAACAGCAAACTGAAACCTTCCCAATTGCCTATGCAGCTGTCACTCTCTATTCCATGTCCTAGCCCTGCTAAGATATGCTGCTGTCTTTTATGAACATCAGAATTGCTTTAGTGCTGCAATGTCCTAAGAAGACATGCCTTTTTCAGATAATCTAGATCCATCAATCTGTCCAAAACTGGTACATCATTCCATAGTCAGTAGTTTATTTTGTGACAGTAATAGGCAATAAAATAATGCAGTGAAATATTTTAGTGTGAGGACTATAGTTCAGTATAGGTTGAAAATATCTAGGTAATTCTTCATGGCACATTATTTATCCACAGTAATTTATTAGGTAGATGTGTGAAATCCCATTGTAGTCAGTCGAAATTGATGTGCTGGATGGTCTTTGGCTTTTCCTAATTTATAACTTCAAAGGACATTTACTCTCCCCACAGCAAAGGAATAATAACTAGCAGTTCTAAGAATTGCATGATTTCTGGTGGAAAAAACAAGGTGCTGATTAATGATGACCTCTTTTACAATGCAGAGTTGATAAAAGCTTTGAAACTGCTGCTTTTTGAAAGTAATGCATATCCTGTTGAAAGCACTGTAATGGTAAGAAATATTCTGGGAATTAAAACACTTTTGAGTACAGACTTGAATGGTTAAAAAATATACGTACATAAATAGAAACACCTACCCAACACAATTTAAAAAATAATTTAGGCTAAACTACTGTAGTTTATATTCTACAACAAGCCCCACTAGTTTGAATATGGGAATAGAGCACTAGCTAATGTGGATTTATGAGAAATGATCACAGAACGCTGAAAATGAAAATATTATTAATTACCTGCATGAGAAAACAGCATCATAAAGCACTTGAGGGTATTTTCTGAAAACTTCATTACTGATGGTAAAGGCTGAAAACTTAAGAAAAAATTCTCTCCTCTCTCCCACAATCAAAGTATTTCTGGAGTTAGCAACAGAACGTGAGTCTGGTCTGTGAGCAAAGTGCTGTCTCCCTGGAAACTGCTAGAACGTGTCACTTCAGCTGATCCTGAAATGAGAGATAAGAAATGAGTGTGAAATCCTTTGTTGTGGAGGTTAGCATTTTATTAACAAACACCTGCAGTTTGATGTTTAACAGGACCCGAAACATATGATTTCCTAATTGCTGCAAAAGGCACTGAATCTCCTTTACAGTTGCATCTCTCATGATGGAGGTTTTCCCTTTCACTGTTACTTTCTTGCCTGTTTAACACATCGTAGCTTCAAAACAAAATTATTAATATCTTCCTTACATAATTTTCTAATTAACCCCCTCTCTGCTTCATTAAAAATTACATTAACACTTTCCTGGAAGCAAACTCAGCATGTTTATTTAATGTCATCATTGCGACTTTATCAGGATAACTATTATGTGTAGGCTAGACATAGATCTAGGACTGCTCAAAACAAAATCCCACTAATGAACACCTCCTAAGCCAAAGCTGTAGGAAAGGGATATTGACTCAGTACAAAACCTGTCAGTGTGCATCACAAGCAACAGTCCTCTTAAAACTGAGAGAGAGCACTGGGACAGCAGTACTTATGTGCAGGCTGATGCCCTTCCTTTAAATGGCTGTTTCCACACTGTCACCCAGTTACATACAGGCCAATACTGGAGGCTAAAGCTAATGTGTCTTTAGATTTCTTGAATATATCAGTGTTTGGAGAGAAAAAAAGCAAAGTAAAAACCAAGCTCTTGCCTATCATGAGTTCAACACCACATCCATTTTCTCTCTGTTTGAAAGTCAGGCTCTTAGTTTTCTACTGTTGCAGAGAAATTCATTCTCTAGTTGATACATGAGATACAAAACATCTTCACATCCAAACCAGTTACTTCACAGAAACATAGAATGACTTGAGTTGGAAAGGACCTTAAAGATCATCTAGTTCCAATCCCCTTGCCATGGGCAGGGACACCTTTCACTGGACCAGGTTGCTCAGAGCCACATCCAAACTGGACTAAAACACTGCCAGGTTTGGAGCATCCACAACGGTTCTGGGCAACCTGTTCCAGTGACTCAGCACCCTCACAGTAATGAAATGCTTCCTTATATCTAATCTAAACCTACCCTCTTTCAGATTGAAGACATGTCCCCTTGTCCTGTCACTGCATGTAAGGACATGCAGTAAATTATCCCTCTCCATCTTTCCTGTAGGCTCCTTGCAGGTACTGGAAGGCTGCAATTAAGTCACCCCGAAGCCTTCTTTACTTAGACAGAAGCAACCTTTCCTGACAAGAACATACTCTTCCCCTGGTCTGTTGGGCATAAGAACTCTGCAGTGAACAAGATATTTGAACACAGGACCGTTAACTTTTAGAGTTTGCAGGAAAATGATAAATGAAGGAGTCCAGCAGAAAGAGTGTGTGAACACCAGATTTGACAACTGGACTCTACCCCTTCTTTTTCCCACATGTTATCAAAGCAATGACAGGTAAAGGTTTTGGATTGCAGTAACCACTGCTCCATCAGTGATGTCAGTTTCTCTATCCATCATCATGTAAGCCTTCAAGTTGTCAATCTGCCTCCAAAAAAATGCTGTAGCAGTCAATGGATGGTGAGATATGAAAAGCTACATAATATTTAGTACTCTGGAAATAAAGCAAAGCATCAACTGAATCTTATTAATTTAACATTAGGACACCCCCAAAGTGAAGCATTTAAATCTTGAGCTCTTCACGCTTTGGTATCTCCGTCTGTAATACAAGAATGTCACAACCCCTTTTTGTAGCATGCTATAAAAGTCTGCTCAGTAATAGCTAAGAAGCCCTCAATTTATAAAGAAATTAATGTCTTTTTCTCTAGAGAACAGTCTGAATGACATGTCATACAGAGAGCATGGGCCAAACGTTTAGCAGTAAGGGTAAAGACGAAATGGTGAATCCCTCTGTTTAGAGATCATTTACACTTTGATGAATGGGGACCACTTAAAACAAAAAAAAGTGATCATGAAATTGAAGGAAGTATTATCTCTATTACAAATAGCCTTTAATATCCTTATCATACAGTAAAAATGCTATGAAATTAACTAATACTTAATTTCACTATTCCACAACTTTCAAAAGGTAAGTTTGCAGTTCATTCCATAAGTAATTATATAAATATATATAACTGAGACAATACTCTCTTTTGAATCTGGTTAGAAACACTTTCTGAACACCATTCACAAGATGAGATTAGCAAAAGTGAGTACAGGAGAAAAGAAATTGAAGGCAAAAGATTTCTTTGAAGAGTAAAAACATTTTTAGATATTGTTTCCCAATGTATTTGCAAAAATCTTTACAGAAGTACTAGGCAGCAAAAACAGTGATAAAAACATTATCAGAACAAGGGACAGTCATTAACAAACTGAAAACCAAACAAATATTAAAACAATATGTTCTAATTCTGATTCAGTAGACATCTTCCATGGAAGAATATGGTCTCTCATTCCCAGACTGGTAATTTTTAAAACAAATATTCTGCTATACATCCCATCTTGCCTTTCCCTGTATTATTAATATTTAGACAGATGACCTGCCTTTTAAATTTCTTTGGATCTTTATGTTACATTTGCAGAGGAATTAATCTGGGGGTCTGCATCTTATAACTACTGTCATTATTAGGCAATATAGAGAACATCAAAGTGGCTAGTCTGACAAAACATTGACTACTGATAAATTAAAATGCATACAGAAATTTCCTTACATTTCTAGACAACATCAGAAATTATAACTGTGACTCTTGTTTCTGCAAGGATTGGAACAAAAGATCTTTCAAGGTCCAACGTGGGTTTCCTCTGATTCTACAAAAAGAAAAAGACCTATGTCAGGACAGGACATATTCTTAATATATTTTTTTAATAGGACATATTATCCTGAATAGAAATCTGATGAATAATTACTGTCTCAGTTATTTACTAAAAAAAAGTTGAGAAGAGAGGATAAGGTGAGAAGTTGTGTGCGTGCTCTAACTGCACAAGCAACAGAGGAGTAGTACAGCTAGTGTCTAAAGGACATCTGGGTCAGAAACTGAAGAAACAGAAAACAGGACTCATGGAAAGAATGTGAACAGCAGTCTCAGGCTCTCTGGCAGCCCATATCCAAACATATAGATGGAAACATTCTTACTAGCACGAGGAGATCACTGTTTTTTGATTGCCTCATGTTTCTGCCTATAAACTAATAGAGTAGCACAGTGCAAAATCTAGCAAATTGCTGATGCTACTTCACAAGAATATTTTTGTTACTTTGATAAATATGAAACACGGGAAAGAGCAGCACCACCAGTATAAGGTATAATGTTGCATAAGATCTTCGTGTTAATGAAGTTTTTAAAAGTTACCAACGAAAATGAAGTACTTGGGTGCATCAGGGGCAACATGAACAGCCAGTCAATGAAGGTGATTGTCCCACTCTACTCTGTGCTGGTGCAGCCTCACGTCGTTTTGTGTGCAGTTTTAGGCACCAGAATATGAGAAATAAAGCTATTAGAGAGCACCCAAAGGAGGGCTACAAAGATGGTGAAGGGTCTGCAGAGGAAATCATATGAGGAGAATCTGAAGCCACTTGATTTGTTTAGCCTAAACAAAAGGATACTGAGGGGGGACCTCACAGCTTTTTACAGATTCCTTATGAGGCAAAGCAGAGGGGCAGTGTGACGTTGCCGCTGTCTTGGGCCGGACAGCTGCCCACCAGGNTGACCAGTGACAGGACTCAAGGAAGCAGCATCAAGCTGAGTCAGAGGAGGTTTAGGTTGAATATTAGAAAGAGGTTCTTCACCTGGAGGGTGGTTGGACACTGGAACAGCTCCCCAGGGAAGTGGTCGAGGCACCAAGCCTCNCGCACGAAGTGTCCCGGTGGATCTTCCGGTACAGGTCAATTGGTGTCAAGCCCTTCCGTCCCTTACCGCAGGCAGTGCCTCCCTATACGATAGACACTGTTTCCGATGTGAGCTGGAGTTGGCTGGGAGGGATCCTTAGCCCCGGAATAATAAAGGCAGCACGCCCTTGCAAGCACTCCGGGAATCCCNAGGATATTCTACAATTCTATGATTAATAATCTGTTCCCTGAATCTTTGAACCTCTGAAAACATCCCTTCCCCCAGCTGTAGTATTCTAATCCTAAAGGAATGCAAAAGGACCTACTATCTATGAATTTATGAGTCCTTACAAGTCCATTGTACTGATTATAGCATGAATTTTTCCCTTTTTCACTGGCCCCACACAAGTCCCCCAAATACATACACTACCAGGAACTCTAGAATATTCGCTGCCTGTGGGCCAAGTAGCAAATCCCCAAGTGAACACTTCCTGTCAAACATCAAAAATATCTGCGGAAATTGTTGGACTTGTTTCATGGAAGAAGCACATAGAAAATGTTTTAGGAGTAGTAATTCTTCTCCACCTGGAATTTAAAACACATGCATGAGAGATATTAAAAGCAGAGAAAATTTGTTGGGGGAAACAATGAAACAAATATTTTTATTGGTGTAGAAATTAGTTCCTGATAGAGGAAAAGGCAGAATTTAAAGTACCATGGGCTTCCAATATGTTCACAGTCAACCTATGTTATCCCAAAAATAAAAAAAAATATAAGCTGGTTACAGGAACGGAACTTAAGCAACCCTGTTCCTTGTGGTTATATTTCTATTAAATCTGTTCTGAGATCTTGCAGAAGCAAGCTTGTGGGTGACAACTGTACTCTGAGAAAGCAGCTCTGTCTGCTAAAATTCATTAACTATAGTGCTGGGGAAACAAACAAACAAATCAACCACAGCAAACCCCAGCATTATATATAGTTTCTCTTTCTCAAATACTTCCCATAGTTAAAATGCACCATTGAGAGATCAGCAGGAAGAGCATTCAGAAAAAGAGACAAATGGAATAATACAGGCAAAAGAGAATAGTGGCATTTTCAGTTGAGGAGGGCTTATTGTACTCACATTTGAGAAGAATAGTAAAGGATATGAAGGAGGAGAAAAAGCAAAGGAGGAAAGAAAGTCCAAAGAAAATTAGAACAAAATAAGAAAATTACATTGCCATTCTTCCAAAAATATTGAACCACAGCAAAAGTTTAGTAGTGAGTCCCAAAAAAGCACATGATTTTGCAAACTATGGATCCTTGCATGTCTTCAAATTACAATACTTCTTTACATAAAATAAAGCTTGTCCTGTAATTTTCCTGTCTTCTAATTATGCTTTTCTCCTGAAATAAATTCACCTGTAATACAAATTCTCTTAGAAACCTGGCCCATGCCATTAGTGGTAAGAGTGAGACTAAGTTTTATTCTTTTTTCCAGAGCAGTCCAGAATTACCACTGTGGTTCTTCATAAACTACCTTAGATAAATGCAACAGTCAGAATAAAGCTTAGAAAATGCTAGTGTGTGCTAATCTCATGATTTCTGCTCATCATATCTCATCACTGAAATCTACCTTTCTAGTCCGATTTTAACAGTGAAGCAAGGAGTAGGACAGGTCTTTGTGGCCCTAACGCTATGCCAGTAGGACTCAGAGAGGTGCAGAAAGATTTGAATAACTGTGCACCACTGACTTACATCATGACTAAAGTAATGCTGGAGAAATCCGTTTCCCTGGATACTTCATTCTGATATTTGGGATTTAAAACAGTGCTTTGGTTATAACAGCTTCACAATGTTGTTTTTTTTCTTTTTCCATGTGCAGCCTATTTGATGGTTTTCTTGGTTGATTCCCCGTCAACTATTGCTATGCTCTCCCTCAATGCCTCCTTACCACCAGCAAAATTCTTCCCACATAGATTTTCATGACTGCTCACTTGTGCCAAAAGTCTGATTTCCAGCTTATGTCAAGATTTTCTAATACCACAATATTTTTACCTTTCCTAACTCTCAGATAGAAATTGACAGCACACAGTAAAAAATGTAATACTGTTCTCTGAGGACCAGCTAATGCTCTAACTTGTAAAATTCATATAGTTTTTTATTAATTCAGACTTTGCTTTTGGATACATGGTTTCTCATTAATTCCTTGCAGGGTATGGGTCTGTTCCTGAGAATCTGATTTACAGGCTAACAGAAGCTTTGTGCCAGCCTGCTTCTTGTTGGTAACAAATTTGCTGCAATCTGAAACAGAACTGCTAAGGTTAGCCTGGAACCTACTGGACATTTTGTAGAATAATTTCAGATTTGAGTAGAAAGGAGAAAAGAAGGTTAGAAAAGACGGTTTCCTCACAGGAGCGTCCCTCCCTGTGCTTCAGGAGTAACCTGGAAAATTGTAAGCTAAGAAAAACATGGCTAGAGAATATTAGTTTATTAACAAACTATATTAGTTTAATCTTCATTTCCATACAGCACATCCCCCACTTTTCCAGAAATGCTTATGCAGTGTGTGAAATGCCATCCCAGAAAAACTCTTGATGCCTCCAGAACTTGCTTCCTGCAGTGTTCTGAACAGTATGAAAGGGAAAGGGATAAACCAGTAGTGTTGACAAAGGAGTGCTGTGACTATCATGGTTCATACACAGGACTTGAAAATACAGTATATCGAGTAGAAAAAGGATCAGCCTCCTATTGAAGGTAAAAATTTCTTCTGGGCTTTTACAAAATCAAACAACTATTTTTATGTAACTGATGCAGACTACCATGAATTAATTAAACAAGAACTTCCACACAAACCTCTTCAGTTTCATCATATGTGGAATCCTTTGCCCCAGTTATCAGCAAATGCATCATCATTTAGTTCATTCTCACTGGCAACAGATTTTAAAACACATCAAGGGTTGTGCCAGACTCCTGCACATCTTTTAAATTCTGCTTCAGGCTTTGTACAGATAAAGTTACAGCACACTCTGAACATCAAGCACAAGCAAAGCACAGAGAAACTGCCAGATCAGCAGGTCCAAGCAAACAGCACTGATATGGAGAATTACGACATTTGACAGTAAAGAGCAGAATACTGCAGTTGCTCTAAATGTAATAAGCAAACGTTTTTCCGACTCTCTTTCTTTATATATAGCAAAGGAATAAAAGTATTATCAAAATAATAGTTCATTTAGTAAATAGGCCAACTCAGCTGAGTTCCTCAGCTACAGAAAGGTAGAAAACAAGGCTGGGGTCCCACTTTCTTGTTAATTAAGTCATTACCTGGCTAGATCCTCTCATTTATGCCCACAGTTAAATGACACGAAAGCTGATTTGAAGTTCACAATTGCACCTTCAAATTTCAGGTAGAGTAAAGCTTATCTTCCTGATCTAGAAAAGGTATATCAGAAGGCAAAACTAAAAATCCCTGAAAATTTCCAAATGAGGAAGAAATAAGAAAAGCATTTCACCAGGTTCTAAGCTTTGTTTAGACCAGAAATCATGGTGGCCCTGAAAATGCTGACAGGCACAGGTAGTTCTGCAATGGTTGCCAAAGTAATGCCATATCTATTCTCTCACTTCCTTGTACAGAGCAGTTTAGTGCTCAGTCAAAGGGTCATGGATACCCTTGGACACTCTCCAGCCCTTCTGAAACATTCAGACTTTTTGTCAACTCTGGCTCCCTTCTCTGAGGCACACAGCCAACAGCCTTGAAGCACAAAGCATAGAAAGACACAGTAACTCCTCCCTGCAATGTGGGAACACTGGAGGTTCAGCGAGGGAAACTTTTCACTTCCTGCATCTCAATGCAACTGCTTTACATTATTTGGTCACATGTCTTAATTATTTTTCCTTCTAATACAACAGAAAACTTATCTAGACAGGGACAGGGGAGCAAGTGCCTCTTGACTTTCAACATCTCAGCAAAAAGTGTTTTCGTAAAGGAGTAAGACATCTTAGAAATCTGACTTCATATCTTCTCCTAGAAGGAAAAGAAACCCACCCAATTCCAAAGTAGAGCATCAAATTACTCATTTGCCTTGGAAAACTCAACTGCATCTCATCTCTGTCAATTAATCAAAACCAAACTTGCACCTAACAAAAATAAAAATATGAAATGAATGAATCAACAAAAAATAAAAATACTGCCAACTTCTCCATATTTGTGACCCATTAACCGCCTCACTTCATGTTCTTTTCACTTCCCTCTTTTGTCAAGGCTGCTCAAGGTCCTGAATTTTCTCATCCAGGCAGGAGATGTAGGGATTCAAAATAACACCCTCAAAATTTCTTGATATTAGTGAAAAAAATCACTGTTAGTATAGATCTTTGCATTAATTTCATAAGAAGTGAATGGGGTGTCCAAGTTTAGAATGGAGACCACTGTTGCGGTGTGACAGGGAGTTTGGGGGCATAGAGAACTGAAGACTGAGCTGTTGGTACCCATAATATGTTCCTCTAAGGAGCAAAAAAGAGGAACTAGTCAACATCAAAAAAGAAATCTCCTTCCCAAATACTTTGACCCATTCCCATGAATTATTCCTTGAAAGTCAACTCATTTTGTCTATCTTTTGTCTGCTTTCAGAATCCCTTTTCATTGGTAATCTTACCAACACTCCCAAACAAGGAGAAATACAGAACAACGCAATAACCCATAATACAACACTCTTTTTCCAAAATTGTGAAACACAGCCACAGCTTGGAGCAGTTTGTCATTCTAGGTTTTCCAACCTAAATCACACAACAAAACCTGGTAAAAATTAAGCAAATACTATCACCATTATATTATTTATTTTTCACTTAGGAAAGAGCACTGGAAAGGCATGAGTGAGATGGATTGCCTGGAGCTATAATAGCACTCATTACTTCAAGTTTACACAATGAAGAATTCATACCTAGTTACTTAATATTGACAGCAGCCTCAATCTTGCCAACTGAAAATGGGTAATCTACTTTAGCAGCAAGTTCATCAAAGGTTAAGTCCTTTTTTCCATACTTTTTTATCTGTAGAAGTGGAAGGGGGTCAAGAAAAAGACCTTCCAAAGAGCATTTGCAGACTATTTCTATAAACAGGCTAATATGGCAATTCACAAATAGGAAGGGAGAGAGGAATGAAAAAATCAAAAATTCTTAAGAAAACATTATAGCACATAGATTAAAAAGGTTATTGCTTAGAAAATGGAAGAGTTTTAAATGAAAGTGGCTGAGGCAGAATGAAATGGTTATCCATAAAAAAATTAGATTCTAGGAGGTGAGTTAATGATGAAATGCTGAGCTGGCAGGAGGCCAGTATTGTCCAGTTTCATTGAGTAGGAGGGAGAATGTCAGCTGACACGCTGGCAGCAAGAAAGGCCTGAGAGATGGAAGGCAGCTTAAACACAGACTGGTACAGCAGTCAATGGAAAGCTTGTTGCAATGACCAGCCTAATCATTCTATCCACTGGGATTTGGAGTATTTTAAAGTAACTACAGAATCCACCTGTCAGGGAAGCAGTTGGGGAAAGGGCAATCCCACCAACTGAAAATGCACATCACTGGTGACAGACCAGATTTAGCATCAAGACAGACAGCAAGCAGTATCCTCATCAGTGTGATGCTGAAGTAAATATAAAATAAATACAAAGTAAATACAAAATAAACTTTACTGACATCTTCAGAATTTACTCCAGATTTATACAGAAACTGACAAATTCAGATTATGGCCATGTTGAAATTTCCTACCAAGTGCACAAAGAAGACTTTTATAAAGAAAATCCACTGGTCTGCAAATAGAAACTGTACTTTATACTTGTCAGAATCTCATCCATGGGATAGATGTTCAGCAAAAGTAAACGAGCACACTTCCATGACAGCAGCCCCTAATATCGTCCATGGGACAGTGGTGGTATTTGTGGAACAGCAGTGTCTCCAAAGCAGATGTTGAAACAGTTGGCAAAACTACTAGAGGAACTAATATAAATATTACTCTAATCTATTACACTGAAACTGAAAAGCAAATCTTGCTGTGCAACACCACACTCAGAGGATTTTACTGTGGGAAGAGCTACAGGTCTTAGCCAGATAGGATTCTATCAGGCCACAGGCTTTAAAAACACACCTGAAGACACCTTCTCAAAAAGAGGAGATTATGAAATGGATAGTCTGGGTGCAATCTAGACTTGGGTAGGATTTGACTACATAATGATAACAAAGCCCAGTAGAATCATTATGGATATTCTGCCCTTAGAATAGGGACCAAGTCTGCGGTGGGGACAGGGGGTATAGGAGGAAGATGGTAAACTGGAGACTATGTAGGTCTGAAAATAATTTGAGCAGAAGGAGAGGAGCCTGAAGGCTGGAAGAAGATACCAGCAGGCAGCAATCAACCCAGGATGAAGACTTCCATGTCCTCAGCTAATGAGCATGAGGAAGAGGAACTGCTTTCTGAACTAGTTCTTGGGAGAGGAGGCATCTGAACATGGCAAAATGATGAAACACTCAATCATTCTTATACTTGACCAGAGAGCTTGTAGATTAGCTTTCCCAGTAACCAGGGGTGGAGAGAAAGATTGTGCAAACTCATAACCAGATAATTGCAGTGTACAGCATAACCCACATTTTATTTTTCTGTGGAAAGCATTCTGCTTTTAATTTCAATTCACATTCTGTGAATGGGGTTAAACAAACACCTAGTTAGGAAGGATATGACTTAAACATTATTGTAAATCAACCTTTTTCATGAGTAGCATTGTGGGAAAATATGAAAATGGACTGATTTTTTGTCTGTGGTTCACTTTCTACTTTAGAAACCAAATTAACCATTTCATCTTTGTAGAAACCATCTTTCTCTGGTGTCAAATGTCAACATGCTTCTTCATGATGCTTTTGTTATTTATTTTCATCTCTAAGGTCAAAAGTACTCCTAGAGCACATAACATGTAAATAAATTCACTTTTTTTGATCTGTTTAAAGTCTGTTTCCTCTCTGGTATAACTTCACTGATGTCATTTTGATGTAGCAAACAATCATACCAATGACACACTTCAGGAAACAATATTTCCCTGACAATATATCTGGTTGTTTCCTTACCTTTCTCAACAGAGGAAAAAAGACATTCCTTAACTTAAAAAGTGGACATGAAATTTAACACAGTCACAGCACACCAGGTTGGAAGATAGCAATCACATCTTCCCACAGATGTCAGTTAAAAATTTAGGTCATGAAAGGAATTGATGAAATTATTTCTCCAACTCTCTCTACATTCTTACCAAACTTCTGAAACTATTGTAAACTGTTATAGTTCTAATCACATTAAAAGGAAAGAGATTTCCATAGAGCACTGATTACAGCTGGGTGCCATACAAGCGATCATACAGCAATCAACAAGAAGTTTGAAACATTTGGTTCAAGACAAGAAATGAGAAATGGAAGTCACTGTCATAATCAGCAGGCAGCCAGCTTCCTCTCTTGAATGCTGGAAAGGGGCTAGAGGGCAAAGTAGAAATCAATGTAATAGCAGCCAGAACAAATTTAAGAAAACTCATGAAGCATATTTAGAGGGGATACAATGCAAGTAAGAGAAACTTTTTTATTACTTTTAAAATGCTATGGAGGTGCTAAGGAATAAATGGGTTTTTTAAATTCCCAATGCAATCTGTCTGGCATACTATATTCCTCAAGAAGGCCAATCAGATAAAAACTCTGGAGGTAATTGAAGAATCTGTAATTCCATCGAATAATGATTTCTTTTTAAATTGGCCTGGCAGTCATAATGCAGTAGAGGCAACAAATACATTTAAAGAATAAATATTAGATGTTTTACCAAGGAACACTGTTAAAGACTGTAGGTTTCAATGAAGAGAATAGAACAATCTAGATAACCAGGTCAAAATGTCAGAGTCTGCTGATTTCACTTTTCTCCATTTTTAAATGCATGTCCTTGAATAATTACAGCTGTGCTCCAAGAGATGCTGAGAATCAGCAAGTTTCTCTGTTACCATGGCTAGAGGAAAAGAATCTAGACAGAGAACCATCAAACAAACCCTTCAAATATCTAATAAATTCAAATTGGGCACTTACTGTTTTGGGGGTACTCCTGAATTTTCTTCCTGCTGAAATGCTTTTGTTGCCAGTATGGGAAGCAATGTAAAGTTAAATTCTCAAGTGCCTCTTTAGATTCAAGAGGTAAAGGAGGTAATTTCTATTTGTATGAGCTGGTTAACTTGTACACATTGCTCTTCCCTTCACCATTGCCAAACTTTATTCTCATTTCCAGGTGTCTACAAATCACTTGGATATACAATGTTTTTCTTCAAACAGGAGTTGCATTTGGATGCAGTTAGAGTGCTTAAATAAGACCAGTGACAAATGCAAGATTTTTACTTTAATTTTCTAGAATTATAGTGAAAAAATATTCCACTCCTGGGTGACTTCCAATCATGTTCTGGACTAAAATGATGTAAAAGTCATATATACCTATTTTACCCAAAAAGAAATTGCTTTGGAGAAGACTGACGAGGATTTGTTTCTTTGTTTCATTTGTCCTGCCACTTTTGCCACTCAAGCATGACATCACAATTTGTCAGAAAAGTGTGTCTTATGACCTAAGTGCTATTATGGAGCACTCAATAAATGATTCATTCTTCTCATAATGGAAGGCAGAATGATATTTACTTTTGTTCTCTAAAATTTAAAAAGAGAAAAATGTTCAAATTCCTTAATAAATAGAGCTAGTGCAAAATCAAGACACACAAAATTCATTCCCTATTCAACAGCCTTTTGGCAGATTAAGTGCCATGCTACTTGGATGCTAATGAAATGGTAGTGAAATTCCAAGCACTGAAACAGAATCCTCTCTTCCCTGTCTGCAGTGCCAGGATCTTCAAGTTCTGGATTGGGTAGAGGTCCTGCACCCGGGAAGTTTTGCCCCTGTGACATCATCTTGCTGAAGAAATTCTCATTGCAATCATGTGAAAGGCTGTAGAAAATTCTTGATGAAGCTTCTCTTCCACACAGTTTTTAGTTATTATCAGTTTCCAGAGGATTATTCAATCAGCCAGATTTACACTGATAACCCACTAGTGAAGGACTACCTCAGCACCCTGGGCTCTCTAATCCTCTATCAACACCACTTCTGTCTAACAACATGCAAACAAATAGAATGACTAACAGGCAAAAGCTGGGAATTGCCAGGAAGAATGGATGTCATCTCCAGAGAGTCTCTCATCTGTTCTGAGTAGGAACTCATTGCTCTAAGTGTCAGAAACAAGCAAAGGTTCCAACTCATTTCCCTCTGTGGTTCAGTTTTGCCCTGGCATAGAATTGGCTGAAAGACAATCTATTCTCACTTTTGCTTGGAGAAAAGGAAAATGGGGAAAATAAATTAAGACTCCCATGGGATGTTGGGTTTCTGTTGTTTTTTTTTAACAGGGAGGTAAGGAAAATTTATACCTACTGAGAACCTCAACAACTGTTCAGATAAGTCACATGCAGCAGAGTGTATTTTAAAGTTCTTGCTCAAGGTGAAATTGTGAACAAATGACAGCCCTGAGTAGAAAAATCTAACTTGCAATCCCTTTCTACTAGAGCATTTCTCTCCCAAGCATCCACTTTTGGATTTAGCTAGAGGTAGACTCTCACCTACATTGGAATAACACAACAGTAGCAATTTTAGGGTAGCTGGAAACCTATATTGGGCCTTTCAGCTCCACCCAACAAGAAAGGAAAGAAAATGACTCAGCACCATCATTCATGATCATAATCAGCCTTCTGATGTGGCAGTGTGCTCAAGGATACCTTGCACCCACCGAGACTGGATATCTTGAGAAAAAAAGTAGATAATTGTTTTTGACAATGGCCTGAGGAACTGAAGGAGAATAACTTGAAGATGACACTTAAAACATAACACAGGCATTGTATGGTGCTTTTCAGATAACTGAAATATGGAGAAGATGAAAAGTGAAATTTATTTACTTTGAGGCTGAGTTAATAGCTTTCAGGAATTCACTGAAGCACTAAAATTCTTCAACAACTGCCACCACCTATTATTTTAAATTTACTTCAAGAAGCAGATGAAACATTATCTTACCTTTTTATTTTTATTAATTTCTTTCTTTATTCTTGTTCCAGTTCAACTTCTAAACTAAATGTTTAAGCATGGAACACTGAATAGCCTAGAGATATAAATACTCTCTGCTTCACTTGTAGCTCAGTTATATAAATATAACTGAGATAAATAGTAACAAATATGTAATGATTAATTAGTGTTAAACATGGATTTAGAAGATACAGAATATGTAAGTGTCATGAGTTAGCGCTACTTGGTACTCATTAACCTAAGGAGGAAGACAAGGTGTTATTGATTTAAAAGTCAGAACAAAGTAAGATATAAACACATATTTCACATTTTCTCAAGTTGCCCAACTGCACCATATCATTTTATCACATGTCTGATCTTTTAATTGGCTGCTACTGAGCAAATGGGTACTTCAATGTTTTTAAGAAACAGAGATATACTACAAAACAAAAAAAAATTTATTAAAATAGAGTTGTCAGAGTCAAAGCCAGTAATGCACATAATTTAAATAAAAACAAACAAAAAGCAACAGCCCTTTGGGAAACGCAGAATTGTTCAGTGATACAGAGCCTGGGAACTTAGAGACAAAGTTAATTTCAACATGTCAAGGTAGAAAAATGCATCAAACACATCACTTCTTGTGTGTGTGTGTGTGTGATATCACTGGTAGAAGCCACTTGGGAAAAAAGCAGTTAAGTCAAACTTGAAATCACAAATAATAAAACAGCCATCATTATGCACTGATCATAATCATATGGTTATTGCACAAACTCAAGCTTCTCCTTCCTGTACATGGATGATTTAGAAATTAAACTGCTCATTTCACTAATGTCCATAAATATCCTTATATTTCATATATTTTCCAAATATTTAGGCTTTGCAATCATAAGGCTCATTTCATCAAAGAACATTGCATGCATACTGGGAAAGAGATCAGAAGTCTAAACCAGCACATGGCCAGGGGGCCTTAATCAGGACCTCCTACAAAAAGGATCTCTCCCAAGAGATGCAAGAAAAGAAAGCAGAATCCTTTTGATCAAATCAAATTTTCCTTTTGATCACAAAAGGAAAAGGTCAACACACAACACAGAAGAAATCCTTACATGAACATCCATGAAACTCACATGAGAGAGGAGAGACAGAAAAACAAAGCAAAGGGAAGATCTCTGCAGTCGGTCCTGCCAGCACTGTGAGTTTTGGTGTCACGATCACTCTAGGAGCTAAGTGTGGTTTCTGCTTTACTAGGAAACATAGCACAGTTCAGAAGTGAGAAGAAAACATGTCTGAAGAAAACACGTGAAAGAAAGAGAAATAGTGAGACATATCAGCCTCCTTAGAAGTATCCAAAGTAGGATCACACAGATATTCCTACTCAAAATGACATGGCTATTCTATGCAATCATTATAAGGACAGTTAAGATTGCTGTAGAGGTCCCATCTGCTCATTATTATACAGGGGGCTTAGAGAGAAGCTTAAACATAAGCTGTGTTCTCCAGGCTCAGGTGCAAAATGTATGCGAATATGATGAGAACTGTAATACTTAGTCTGGGGAAAACTACAACCAGCCCTGAAGGTCTAACTGGTTTAAAATGTATTCTTCTGTTTGCTCTTAAACCTGCTTTCTGATATCTAAGTTTACCTCATTTTTCAGTGCACTTGACTTATGCACAATGTGCCTGTACATCATTGCATTTTATGTGCATGGACACACATTTTTGTCTGCATTAGAACAAAACCAGATTCCTCTGGCAGAAGCACCTCCAGGGGCTGTCTCAGATAGTAACTAGACTCACTGCTGGTTCATTGCATGGACTGGGGCTCAACCCCTGCTGTGAAATACTCCTTTACATCAGTCTGGCTGTTTTGCAAGCCTGTTAACAAGATGATTATAAAGTAAATGTTGATTATAAAGTACATAAATAATGATGATTATAAAGTAAATACAGATGATGTTGGCTCTTAGAAAGTTGGGGCTGTTCAGCCTGGAGAAGAAAAGGTTGTGTGGAGACCTCATAGCAGCCTCCCAGTACCTGAAAAGGGCCTGCAAGGAAGCCAGAGAGGGCAAGGAAGCCAGCAGTGTTCAAAGCCAGGTTGGATGGGGTACTGAGCAACCTGGTCCTGGAGAAGGTGTTCCTGTCTGTGGCATGGTGGGTGGAGCTAGATGATCTTTAGAGTCCCTTCCAACCCATGCCATTCTATGACTGTATGGTTTGTATATATAAAAATATATTTGATACACATATAGAAGTTACAGGCAGGTAATACATTACAGTGAATGTTCCAGGTTTCATGGGCATTGAGAGCCAGATCCCCAAAAGATGTAAATTCATATACATCAATGGAGGTTGATCAAAAGCTATTTTTGCATTTCTTTCATCAACATTGTAGGACTTTGCCACATAAATTAATTAACTGTATGAGGTCAAAGAGTTCAGTAAAAGTAGCAGTATATGCATTCTAATGACATGATTTCCTCACTACTTTTTAATCAGATGTGAGAGTGTGATGCACTTTTAAAAAAGCAAGACTTGATCTTGAGTAACTCAGGCTTGGAGATATTCCAGAGATCTTGTTTTTGAGACCTAGTCCCCTTCACTGTGCCTTGCCTTGAATATGCAAGGCTCCAGGCTCTGAATCACCAGTCACAAAATGTAGGTCATAAGTTTTCAGTTGTATTTCTCATTGTTTCAATTTTTACTGAGCGCTGACTCACCATGATGGCTGTTAAACTCCATTACTGCCAGAATGTCAATGTTTAACATGTTTTTCTAAACTAAACCATACGATTTTGTGTTCCTACTGCAGAGTGATTGCACTCCTTTCCTCTACCTTTAATATTCCGTTTGATAAACTATACTACCATAGCAATAACCCTGAACTCTCCGAAGCTACTGCACATTAAAAATAAATGTTCTGAGATGCCATTCTGCAAAATGGGATGTACAATACATTCTAGATAGCAATTCTGGAACTTTTATGAAAAACATACTGTAATACAAAATAAAACTTACTCTGTAAATTATCTGTTTGAAAATGTTATTCTGCAATTTCACTTTTCTATTATCCAAAATGAAATAGGTCTTAATATTGAATTTTGAAATGACATTGTTCCTCCTGTAATACAGATGGAATTGTTGGTATAAAGAAAACAAAACACTCAAACCTCCTCCTTTTTAACTACTCCAGTACAGAATAGTATTCTACATTTGCATTGACATTTATTTAAACTGGAGAATAGGAATGGAATTACCAATTACTTTTTGCCTTACTCATGTTATTTCAAAAGGATATTTAAGAACCAGGCAATGTCAAAAGGAATGGAGGGAAAAAGCTTGTGAGAATTGAAAGACAAAAGGTAAAGTTTAGCAGCTCTTAAAATATTGCAGCATAGACTCAGAGTTTTGAGCCCCTTCCCATTACTGCACAAAATCCCATCTGACAAACAGCTAAAGTTGAGAGTCAGTGTTACAATAATATGTACCATATAAAAATTAAATATTCAAATTCTAATGATATTATGTATCACAATGACATTTTTCATTAATCTTTTTCAGGTTTGTGATTGGAGAAGTCTTCTTGTCTTAGATAATGGATTGATAGCCTGTCTAAGATAAAGGTAAATACATGGCCATTGGGCATGAAATACAAGTGGTAGATCATCTATAGGCAGCATGTACTTTTTATACAGACAACAAACATAAACTAAAATTGATGTATATTTCATGGAGACAGGAGGAATTTGGTAAAGACCAAATGATTCTAAAGTAATTGGAAAAACTTTCTTAATTTCTAAATCTATTTTCTAAGTAAGATAGAAAAAACCTCTGACACAAGGTTTAGATCATAAAGCTAGCAGATTTTATAAAGTAACATTCCAAGTTCACAAAATTACATCTGGATTACAGAGACAAGAAGAGAAAATCCTTTCTGCTGAACTTGTATCACCAGTTAGGCCATTGCAGGAAAGCAGAATATGAAGCATAGTGTTAAGGAACAGATACGGTTTTGAAATGAAGTAATTGTGCAAGACAGGAAGAGCAATAATGGCTGAAAGTTTAACCTTAGCTTCACCCTTATGTCTTAAACTCCTCATCTTCCATAAATATATTAGACATAATGAACAGATAACCTAGTGGTTGGGATGGACATATCTATAGAACCAATTTTGCTGGAGCAGTATTGATAAAAAGCAGCAGTATTCGTTTTACAAATCTTGGTAAAAATATTATTGTATAACAGTGTCCATTAAAGCTCTGGTTAAAGCAATGTAGTGGAGATTTTTGCATAGATTTGGATTGTTTTGCCTTCCATTGTAAGTTACACTAAAATCTACAGACTGAGACTTGGTTTGGTTTCAAATTCCAGTAAAATCTAGAGATGAACCAAGAATGAAAACATTATGGGGGGGAAGGAAAGAAAGGTTAACTGGCAGCTGACCCAGCTAGAAATATTTTTTAGCATTGCAAGTCTGCAAAAAATACCCCCAAAAACAGTGTCAAATATTTGACCATAATTTTTCCTGATTTTTACCCCAATATTTATTCCAGTTTCATAGACAATAAAGGATTGTCTGCAACCTATGTTTCATAAAATAAAATCTCTTAGGTGAGTCATTTGAGCTTTTATTTTCATATATGTTCTTTGCTCATGAACATACATATACATGCCCTTGTAGATCCAGAAACAGCAATGTCAGTGTGGAAAGGAAAGCCATAAGTGGAAGTCAGGGTTACACTAGTGAGCTAAGTTGAGTATATATAGTCAATATATATGTATTGTATGGATCCAATACATAAACACATATCACAAAACCAGAATTGATAAGATGATGTCCACACAATGCTTTACATTACTTGCAGTTACCTTCCACATCTCTCACAGAGGCAAACTAATTGTCCCCCTTATTGTTAGGCCACTGTTTGGGAGGGGGTGACACTGAGTTCCATACAAAAAATGAGATTTTCTCAGCAGTCCTTGAAATTCTGCTGTGTTAAATCTGATTGTTGCTACTCAGATGGGAAATGAACATGTGGAAGTGGCATAATTTCAAAATTCTGGCATGAGACTGTTTTAACTGAGGCATATTTTCAGGAACAAATGTAGACCAGTTGGCAAGGCATGAGAAGGACACACTGGATCTGATTCTTCACTTCTGAAACATCTTTGATTCATTTTATACATCACAGGGAGTGTTCCCAAATCCTTGAGAAGTTTTCTATGTATGGAACTATGAAGAGAGGGAGAGCATTTTTATTTATATCACTAATGCCAGGAAGATCTCCATGAGATATATCCTGGTTGTCAGTGTCTGCAAGCAAGGTTGACAGAGGAGCATGAGCAAAAAAAAAATTTTACAGTTCTGGAAATACCTGCAGAGATGTTTAAATACTCTGAGACATGTCTGTTCTTTACAACACCGTCAGTGACAACAGGTGAATGAGGAGAGGGTGTTGAACTAGGAAATCTAGTCTGGACTTAAAGTTACATTTGGAAATGTGCTGAGACCTTTATCTGGTCTTAGTATCTGAGTTTGTGAAATTAATACAATAGGATTCTGTCCCATACATACTTACAGAAGTCTCTGTGAAACACAGAAATTATGGTAACAGAAAATTATCCACAAAAGAAACATGATTTCTTTGCAAAAAACTAAAAACCCAGAAGCAATTCTTGGTATACAGAAATTCCATCCAGCTTGTCCCAAGATCTTCCCATATACTGAGGATCTGATCAGACTCACCAGAACTTTTGTCCTTATCAGGATGTCAAAATTAAATAAAATTGTGCCTCTGACATCCCTTCAGCACAACTGGGCTGAACATGGGTAAAGAAAATGCCTTCAGTGGAGTGCTGGACTCAGATGTCTCTTCTCCTAATGACTTACACACAGTCAGCATCTAAGAAATTGCTGACTTTTTTGTTTCAATTGTACTACTTCATATTGCGATGCCCTCCTGTTAATACAAGTTTAGACATTACCTCCTGATCCAGTCAAAATAAATGCCAGTGAATCAGCACATGTTTCTGCACTCTTCATGCACTCCATTTCTGGAAGAAAAACAGGAAAAAAAAACCCTCAGCTATTTTCACAAAGTAGTTATCAGTGTCTTATGTCTCCCCATCCATGCTACTCAGCTGCCTTTTAGGCAGCTCATCAGCCTCACTCACCAGGAAGCCTCACTTGCTCAGGAAGGACGTTGTGCCAAGCAGCTTTTGCAGCACCTTCAATGACATTCTCCAAGATGTGCAAGATATAAGAGAGGCAGCAGAGACTGCAGCACAGCAACAAACACATTTTTAGCAAAATCCACCCGTGAATCTAACTGATAATAATCAGCTATGGGCTAGAAGGCAGCACATCACTAGCCATTACTAAACAAACGTGATACTGTTTACCACAGGCAGAGTTGTTTTCTTAACTAGCAATATATCCCACCTTTTTCTATGTTATATTCAGGAACAGGGAGCAGAAAGAGAGAAAATCTCTTGAAAGATGACAGATTAACTTAGTTTCTGTGTGGTCACTTTATTCTTAATGCTTTTATGGTGTTTGGTTGTATGGGGGTTTTTGACTGAAATACCTGCCATTAATTTTAGTGAAGTCATTTCTTGCTCTTCAGTGTATAGCCATACAACAAAAAATTTTAATATGAGGGGATTTTTCTCCCTGATTTGCTCATATTTTAGTCAGTGCATTGCATAGGATTAAGGAGCAAATTCCACCTCTGTATTTACAAAAATCTAATCCATAGAGGTTTTAACTTCTGGATAGATATATAAATGAAAGCAGTATTGCCATGATCACTGCCATGGATCCTCAGTCACCTCTTAGTCAGCTATTAGGGGAAAAATAAGAAAATATTGCTGTGGCAAGTTTTTATAAAAATACAAGTACTAGCTACACAGAAACTCTTCATTTTGTATTCAATCACACTTGCTTGCAAAATGCTAATGGCACCTAGCACAACAGTGCAGTGCTCAACAGAAATACCAAGCAGCTGGTTATGCTGCCTTGTGACTATTTTAGATTTGCTTACTTAAAATTGAAACCATGAAACAAGATGATGTCATTTTAAAAGAAGTTAGGCTTTTAAAGGGCCTACTCATGAAAGAATATACAGTTGTACTTCTGAGCACAGGAGAAAATTTAAAAAAAATAAAGCATTTTTTTATTAAATTTAAGTCTTACTCACATTGCCTGCAAACGTTTGTCTTTTAGTTACAGAACCCTAGAGGAGATTAATTCATAGCCTGGATTACAAGGACATGAGCCAAGAGCCCCAGACTCTGCCACCAACATCTTGAATGATCTTCAGAAAGTTGCATCATCTCCCTGAGTACTGTTTTCTTCATATAAGAAAAAGAGAGAGGGATGGAGGGAGTGGGGAAAAAACAGCACTAGCATGCTCTCAGAAAGATACTGAGATGCTAGTGGTTTACTTAGTAATTTTCACTTTTATTTAGAACCCCAAAATGGAAGTGCCCTATTAATGCAATTACATTGCCTAAGAAAAGGGTTGCATAATGTTTGTCCAAATAATGAAAGTCCAACTTCACTTGTTAGATTAAATTGGTTAGAAATGTCATCAAAAGATCATGGTAGAGAAAACACTTAGCAAAACTCCAAAAAGACACTCAAATCAAATTAAACTACCTTATGCTCATAACCAGTGAACATGAGATGTATAGATATGGAAATGAATTAACTAAAATTTTAATTCTAGAGCTTAGCCCACACTGGTAAGTAAATTGATGAAAAGAAGAGCTACTCTACTAATTTTAGATCTTNGGGGAGGTAGGGTAGAAGGAGCATCCAGGATCAGTGTCTTTTATCACCTCCTTGATGACAGATGGTCTGACTAGAGACCGAAAAAAAGACTTCTGGTTTCTTTAGGTACATAAGTCATATGAACCAGCTAAATTGAAGGCTTTACCACCCTTTCCTTCCTTTCATATGATTATTTTTGTCCCTCTCTCTCCTTTTGACTCTCCTATCCTTCCATTTAGTCTACTACAGCTGCTTTTCTTATTTATTTCTGTGATACTGCTGTGAATGCCTCATGTTAGAAAGGCAGCCTTAAAAGCACAGCCCCAAGGATGTTGATATTTGACAGACTTCACAATGGGCGATGAGACCAGGTGCTCTGCCTGTCTTTAACTGTAAAATTTGCAGCATGAGCCAGAAACAGAAACTAAATTTGCAGTCTTTGTTGTTCTTTATTTCCCCTCCTCTCTCGTTCTGCGTGTATGTTGCTTTGTCATGAGCAAAAGCAACTTCAATAGCTCAACTCTCTAGTACCTTCTTCACTCTTCCTCCACTGGTTATCATCCTCAGTACCCTCTAAAAGACTGCAGACAAGATTTCCTAAAAGCAAAGTAAAAAGAAAACTGGTCCCTCTAGAAACACACTAAGCTAGCATGAAAGGGAATAATATCGGCTCTTAAGATGCATTTTTTTCTTAATGCTTTGCAAGCCTGAGTGGATTCCCCCACCCCACAACTTTTTATTTCTTTAAATAAAAACTTATCAATAATTAATCTTGTTTGCTGTGAGCATGAGCAGACTGAAGCCCGTGCTGATTTATAATTTGTAGTGGCAGAGGCATATTAACCCCTTTAATTAGTATTTTTCAGACTGGTTATAGTAAGGCACTCCTCAATAGACTAGAGAACAGAGTAGGCATTTCTGTGTAGGATGTCTACATTTAGGTCTAGCACTCTCCTCTGTTGCAGGTAGCAGTTAATCTCCATAGGCTTCAGTGCTGCAGAAGACAACCTTTTGGGTCATTGAACCTGGCCTGTAGTCATGCACTGCTACAAAGCACTGCTGCCATTGCCAACTTTGTTTACTCAGCATCACATGGAACTCCATCTGGATGAGGTTTAGAGCTCTTCAAATAATTGGAGACTCCATAAGGAATAAGGCATCCTTCCCCAAACAGCAAAAGTAACAGTGGAAAAAAATGAGAAATATTTTCTGCCTTCTTTGACGAGAGATGATTTGTCCCACTTAATTTCATTTCCATCCTGCTTGCCAGCCAGAACTCTCAGTGACAAGTGCTATTTGGAGAGCACAGTCTCTAAAATATCTCACAGCTTACAATTATTAGATATACAATGTCAAAGTAGCAGTTTTGCCTATGCAATACTACCTACCTGAGATCCGCAAGGTCAGAAGTTGACCACACTTCTCACCACCAGGATATGTTGGGCAATAATCTGAATGTACTGCCCATTGAGGTAAATTGCTCAAGACACCTGCAGTGTTCCCCCTGGGTGTAGCTCACTCAGTCCTCATGCTGACAGGGGAGATTAGGATCACAGTAGGATTAGGGAGAGAAAATGTAAAAACTGGACTCTATATAAGGCTTTTATTAGGCAAAGTGCTCCGAATTTGAAATGGAAGGGCCTTTATAACCATGGACAGTTCTACCAGAAATGGCTGTGAGAGACCAATCAGCTTTCTTGGGAAGCGGTGAAAGTGAAGTTACTTAAATAAAAGCAGTATTAAGATAGATGCATTTCCGGCATTGGTGAGGGAGAAGCCCTTGGTATATCATATATTTTTCTTCCATTTTCAATTTCTCACAGTAAAAATCATCACAAATTTCAATGCAGTGTTTAAAATGCCTTTATATAACCAGCTTTAAAATGCAGAAATACAACCTGGGTTTTTTTTGTTGTCGCTTTTAAATCAGTTCATTACCATTTCTAAAAGTGCAATTAACATTAACTTTAGATTTTAGCATAAAAAGAACTATCACTCAAAAGTTTTTCTACCTGTCCAAGACAGTTTACTCTAGAAGAAAAACATTTACATTTTCCTTCCACAAGTATTAAGAAATTCACATCACTAAGACTCAGTAACAGAGAAAAATATCTGAGGTTTGTGCAAAAAGAATGTTTGAACTTCTTAATGGATCCTACCTTTCATGCAAAGAAACGACAGACATATTTTTGTGGTATATCTTAATTTCCTCATAAATATCTTCTGATCTTAAACCATGTGTTTCATAGAATCACAGTGACTGTTCAGTTTAATGCACTGTGAAATCTTCTAGCAAAATGTATATTTATTTATTTAACTATGATAGTTTTTAAATTAAGATTACATTCAAAATTTTTAAACAGGAATCATATTTTAGTATAATTTAATCTCCAGTGGAAAAGCATTGAATAATAAAGCTCAGTATATATTACACAGAGGTTTTAATTTTAGAAATGCAGTTTAAAGCATACAACATAGTATAAAGAAGGAAATGTCTCATTGAAAATTATATATAGAAGACCTTTATAATTTTTAAAGAGCTTTAAAAACACATTTTACCTAATTGAATAAATCTTCAGTGTACTTCTAATAAAATGGAGATTATTTTAGGATTCATGCAGCTGAAAACTATGGAAATCATCATCTTGTGGACATAGAGTTCAAAATTTTCATTCATTCAAACTTTATAGAATGAAACATCTATAACTCTCAGCAAAAGAACAGTAATAACTACCCATAGGATTCTCTGCTATATTATACAGCTTATTAAATGGACAATTGGTGGAAATACATATTTATTCTCACTTTAAACTATTAGTTAATAAAGCAATATCTCTATAGCTGCACTTTCATTTCCACTCATAAATGAAAACACATTTCCAAGTTTAAACCTCTTGCCTACAGGAGACTTTTTACTCTTCAAATGTTCTAGAAAACCACCACTGATGACAGCTGATTGTTTCGTTTATGCTGTATGAATCAGCAACATTCTTACAATATTATTTTTTTTTATTGAGGCATACAGAATTACAGAAAATAATTTGCCCTTTCTCTGTTTCGTCTTCTTTTATGTGGTTGTAAAAGGAAATAATACTAGCAGTACAAGAAACTTCTGCTGTACCAAAATCCTTCATTTATTGCAAAACAGAACAGAATAATTTGTTATCCCAAACAAGTGATCTACGGGAATGATTTTGGGTGATGGTTTAGTGTGCTTCTGTTACTTCTGTAGCAGTAAACAATTGTGCTTTGTAATTCTCTGTATCTTCACAGTGATGAAAAGGAGTTTCAAGGATTGCGTTCATAAAATTATATATTAGAATTATTTTTATAACCCAGTTCATTTGCATGCTTTGTTGCATCTGACAGACCACTCTGGCTATTTAAGAAACCTCTTCTGCAAAAACTGCAGTAAGCTTTATGGCTGTTATTGATATGTTCACTGATCCAGGCAAAATAATTTCTCCACTCAGAATGCAAAGAACTATTTTTGGTGTGCAGTTATGACAGCCTTCTCAAATATGAGAGCAATCCTTTTAAACATGTGGAAAGTCATGCAGGTGTGGAAGAAATTTCTCTTGGCTGAAAAAGGAACTCCTCACAACCCCAAGGCAAAACTGCTGCAGAAGAGTGTTCTAGAAGTCCCCTTCACCCCAACTTATTCTGTCATTCTATAATCTGTGGATGGAAAATTTCCCTCAAAGTCATTGCACAGTCACAAACCATGTGGGAGATAGTTAAATAAACCAGAAAACACACACACACAAAATGCCAGCAATCAAAGACTTTTTTCTTTATTCCTAGCCATGCTTCTTCAAGGCAATCTTGAGACTTTGAGACGTTCTTTCTCAAAGAGACTCAATCACCACTTCTCTAGCACCAGCATTTGTTTCCAAACCCCTCTCTTACACAGTTTTCTCAGCATAACAGAACATAGTAACCTCTGTAATTTCTGCTGTGGTTGGTTGCTTTCTCCACTGCTCCAGGAAGGTCTACATCCGTAAAGGGCAGCGGTTAGCTAGTACATATAGTGTACTAAGTCTTTCTAATAAAACATGTGGGAAGCACAGCATGTCTACATAGTCAGTAATTAAATTGTCCAGAATACTTTTTCTTGGCATGGTATTTTCTTACTGGGCTACAAATGCAGGATTGAATTCTTAAAGAACTTTCATTTAATAGTCAAAGTCCGAAACACAAAGTTACATCTCTGAATTAAACTTCAGACAGAATCCTTATACTACCTTCTTAAACCACAAAGGGATTTTCTGTGTGATCAGTTTTTCTTAAAACTCTGAGGTTTCAAATGATTGCTGCACCAAAAACACAATTGATCTACACGTTCTGTGGAGTTTTGATTAACTAATTCAGCTTGACTCATGCTGAAAATTAAGGAAATATAGGACAGTAACTTAAAATTAGAAACACTTTTCACTCCAGGGTACAAAAAACTCCACCCCAACATTAACAACAGTCCCTTGAAATAAAAAATAGCAGATACTCTTGATTGAGACAAAATTCAGAGTTCCTTTTCCAGGGAAGCTCAGGTGTTAAAAGAATCCAAGTGCAAATGCGCTCTAGGCTCAGATCACATCAACAGTCTGGGACTGTCTCTCCCTTCCAGGTAAATATCCAAGATACTTGGGTTTTCTAAGGGATGTTTAATATTTACAGAGTATTTTGATATGACTCTGAACATCCTAAAATGTACCCATCTGCCCTACTCTGCAGGAGCCATTCTATTTCTTCCAAAAGACTGTTTCTAAAAACAGCACAAGAGAGCAACAAAGCAACACTCTAATATCACAGTTAGGGTATCTTCCTTGGAATCAGACATACCTCAGTTCTCTTCTTTGCCCCTGGGAATGTGCCTTCACAGAAATAGGACAGAGTTCACAGCAAATTCTCAGAGTTTTCTCTGTGTGCTTGCAAGCCTGAAAGCTGGAAAATTAAGATCCACGTTCCTGTTAGGCTGCATAGAGAATTTAAATAGGGTTTCTCATCCCCTATCTACTGGACATATCACCATGACATTTTCCCTTCAACGACTGATACTGCTGTTATATTAAACATAAATGATTGAAGAGCTTTAGAAGTATTAAAGATTTACTATTTAGAGAAAACCTTTGCCCCTCCCCAACTGCAAATCATGTCACACCGGTGTGTATTTGTTTTCCATCTGCAGTGAGGGGGCAAGTTTCAGGTGGGGTGTTGGTGAGAGGTTGTCATTCTGCAATGACAGTGTCATGGTACACACAGTAGCCTTTGCTGGGGAGGCTGGCTGAAAAGGCTTACTTCTGTTTCTGCTAAGTCACATTGCTTTACTGCAGTCAAGAAGGAAGAGGAATAGAATTATCAGCCTCATGAATCATCAGGAAAACTGTCCACCAGTTTTTCATTTCAGGCTTTTCTGATGAGCACTACTGAAAATACATACAGGATTAGATTTCATTTTCAAATACTCATATGAAACAATCCAGGAAATTCAAATGGCACTATTACTCTTTAGGTGAAGAATCTAAGTGAAGATCTAAAGCCCTTTTCTGCTGCAACTAACCAGTTCCTGCTGTAAACTGTGGTATCAGTTATGGAAAAGTCCAGTAAGAGGAATGCAGAAATTGCTGATATCATTATTACTTTGGTTCTGGAGTGTTGTTTTCAACAGTTCATTGACTTTCCCTATTTGCAAACTGGTGTCAGAGTAGGAAAACTGGAACTCTCTCAGGAGAAACAAACCCAGTATATGTGCTCTGTTTGGCTGCTAATGTCTGTTCAGGGAACAGAATGAAGCTAGTCTGCAGTAAATTCAGGAGAAATAAACACAGTTTGAACATCAGATCCTCAGCCACAACTATTTCACTCCTCTTTTCTCTTAATTTATTACTTTACTTGTTAATACACAGACATTATTGATATAGAGGTCTGTTGAGGTATTGTAAATATTACTAGAACTTATGATTTTTTTTACATCCAATTTCATATATATTGGGGTTTTTTCTACATCAGATTTTTGAAAGACATTTTGAAAGGCAGCATCTTGGGGAAATTTCCAGCATGGTGAAAACCTCAGCACACAGCATAATGTCATATGACTCTGAACACAATGGTAAAGAACTACTGACACAGTTTAAAGTGAGAATAATAATCATTCCAGACTACACATTACCATCTTGAATGAACAAGCTTCTTTTTATTTCTTCTAAACTGGACTTGGAACAATGGGTTCAGTACTGGCTATTTAATTTGTCTAGAATTTTGTCACTGACTTCATTGAGAGATTGTTTGCTGGTACACCTTACATGAACTTAGGCAATAACTTGCCAAATGAATGGCCAGAGGTACTTTCTTTGATCACTTTGATAGCTTTATTCTTAGCACCTAATTAAAATGCAGTGTTCCTCCAACAGACATGTCAGGGGTCTTGCTGAAGGAAAAGCTCACAGAAACAATGTGCCCTGCACTACACACAGTAGAGACTGGATGTCAATAATGATTTCTTCTGGACTTAAAAAAAATGAATCTATCAGTGTACAACAAAGCCTTGTTTGAAGACATTTGAGAAATTAATTCTATTCAACAGGAATAATTTTTGGGTTTTCCCCTACAAGAAACTTCATCAAAGAGGAATGAAATATTGAGTTTTTTAAATAAATGTTTTTAACTAAAAATCACTGTTTAACAAACTGGAAAACATGGTAAAGGAAACTGAGCAGCAGGAAGTAACATAATTGCCAATACACTAAATAATACTGGCATATTTCATCAATAATCCACCATATAGGAATGGTAGACTGAGCAAAATTAGGCCTTGAGCCAAACAGATAAAAAAGAAATACTATAAAACCATGAAAGTGTCTTCCATGACATAGCATCTACTTGCACATTGGAGGAAAACTCTCAAAATTTACTGAGGAAGAAAAGTAATTCCTGACAAAAGAGTGAAAGAGCTTTTGGAATCAGAGAAAAACAAACTTAAGAAGGTGAGAAATCACTGCTGGACTGATGTCATCTCTGCCCTTGAGCCTCAGATGAGCAGAACCTGAGAAGGTGTAGAGCAGAAATATTTCCATGAGTTTAACTTGTTGCACCTTTCCCTGGTCATTCACCATTTTTCACCACTGAAGGAAGAAGAGTGCTTAGGCAGAGCTTTAGTCAGGTCTTGTTTCTTTGTGTGTTCTCATTACCACACATCCTTAACATCAGCTGGCTTTCCTGCAGCTTAATTGTAAAGGGGAAAATGAAGTGACTCGATCAGTACATTATCAGAAGCTCCATCTTTTTTTTTACACTAGTTCAGTAGAGAAAGGAAGCAGCTTAACTCACTAGGGAAACTGTTTAGCTGGATGTTTCTAGCACAGCATTTCTTTCTGAATGTTAAGGAGAAAGTAGCTCACCCCAACTTACATTAACTCTCTTTCCTGGTTTTCAGTTAAGTTACCAAAACAAAGATGGTATATTAGTACATACAGCAGATCTTGACTGTCTTACAGTTCACTGATATAGATATCTACTGCTGCTCAACTAATGACAAGCTGTGAAAGTTCCCATGCTTGGCAGTACCTCTAAGCAGTAATGTCTGCCTCCCCAAACCAATGTTTGATTTCTGCATCTAAATCTGCACTAACATGAACATCATGTTGACACTGGCCTGACATAGACTTAACACACCATTTCCTTTTCAATCAAGCATGCGGCTTAGCAAGCAGGTTATAAGGCAGAAAACTCCAGCAAAATTGTTGAAGTAGAACCCATTTCTCACTCTGTCTGTCACATGGACTCTGTATTTGCTCATCTGTTTTTCACAAGTAAAGGAGTGGTAACAAATTGGCAGGAAGGCTGTATCAATTTGCTCTAGTAAAACTGCAAATGGTAAAATCTATTTAACATTTATTAGAAATGGCCAACACCCCTCATTTCTTGAGTGAATGTGGGCTTTGTTCCCCCAAAAAAGTAATAAAGCAGACTGTTTATAATGGTTGGCAGCAATAACATCCATACCACAGACCTCTATATCCAGCTATTTGGATTCATGTCAGCCACTAATATTTTGAGACATTGATCCACAGAACAATCTCAGGGTTATGATTTAAAATAAATTGCACTAGGTATGTTTAACCACATGGCTTGGTAACAGTATATGGGTGTTTTTGAGACCAAGCTGATGGATCGTGAAGTCAATGAACTTCCAAATGTGGGCTCAGGGACAGTTTAAGTGTTCTCTGAGGAACATGTCTTTTTAGACTCTCAGACTCAGGCTCCCCATATGGTTTAACCCAAGCTGGCAACCAAGTCCCAAACAGCGACTGCTCACTCCCCTCACACTCAGTTGAGGGAGAGGATTGGAGAATTTAAAATGGGAAAACTTGTGAGTAGAGACAAAGAGATATTAATAGGGAAAGCAAAAGCAGCACACACAAGCGAAGCAAAACAAGGAAGAATTCATTCACTGCTTCCCATGGGAGGGGTGTTCAGCCATCCCCAGGAGAGCACAGCTTCCTGTAACAATAACAGTTGCTTGGGAAGGCAAATACCATCATTCTGAACACCTTCCCCTTCCTCCTCCTTCCCCACTCTTTATATATTGAGCCTAGTGCCATATGGTATGGAATATCCCTTTGGTCATTTGGGGTCAGCTGTCCTGGCTGTGTCTCATCTCTTTCTCCTGCAGCCCCCAGTGCACTCACTGAGGGGAAAGTGTGAGAAGCAGAAAAGGCCTTGACCCTATGCAAGCAGTGCTCAGCAGCACAGCTCTGAAAACAGCTCTCTCCAAAACACAGCAGCCATAATGAAGAAAATTAACTCTGCCCAAGCCAAAACCTGCACACTCTCACAGTGACTGCAGGCTGCAGGTCCATGGGTGACCACGCTGCTGAGTCCATATGTTGCACAAAAACTGCTGTAGAAACCATGTCTCCAAAACTAGGTAAAAATTGCGTTTCTCACACACTACATAAAATGACTGAATTAAAAGCGCACAATAAGTATCAATTAGAAGTAACAAAGTTGATGACAGCTTCAGTGGAAGAACAGTCACGGCCAACATATTAGACACCATACCTATGATATATACTGACCTTGACATTGTAGATGGCAGAAGAGGAGCATTTACTTTCAATAACTAATCTAAAATTCAAAAGGAAAGAAATCTTCCCACTGGGCATCACCTAAATGAAAGCTTCAGTCTCAATATCCTTTGAAAAAAGAACCTTGGTAAAGGAAAAACATTAATATATTCCAAAGGAATTGTCATATTACTCCTCACTCCTTGGTAGTCCAAAGACCATGACACTGTTTTTACCACCTCACAGATTCTCCTCAAGGCTAAGATACATCAAGTTGAGTTGAGGTTTTTGTGTTGTTAGTTTTTGCTTGGTCTTGGATCCCCATAAACATTTTTGTTTCACTGTAGTGGCTAAAGGCATAACAGTGAAAGAAAGACACTTAGGATTCTGTTTAAAATAAAAGGATGTTTTTGTGAAAATTAGTGGGATCTGGCTTGAAGTTCTGGAATGTTTAAATTTGAGGTCCACTCACAACAGTTTCAATTCTATTTGAAGCCATTGGAGAAATCATAAACCCCAATTGCTATTACGTCTTTCAAACTACAAGCCAGCACTAACTGCAGAGAGATTTGTATAGAATATAATAGCAATTGAAGGCAGACCTGAGAAGAAATGGAATCTAGAAATTAGAATTAGAAAATAGAATTAGGAATAGAATCTAGAATTATGAAATTACTGACTTTTTTTGCTTATGCAGTGTTCCTCAGTTGTCCTTTCCAGGGGGAACTCTGTAAGAAATATCATGAATAAACTTCCAACACTCTTAATTACTTTAATTAGTTTGATTCACTGTATTCCCCCCACAAAACAGCACATTTTTTTTAATCCATGAAAATTGACTAATCATGATTAGAAAACAGAATAGCTTTAAAAACACCTTCATAGAAATATTCAAAATAATTGCACTTGCTGCTGCATTTAAGATGGCAAAGTCCATCATTCTGGCACTATGGGTGAATTAAAGCATGAGGTAGAGATTGCAATGGAAAGGTTGTCCATTACTTCTAAACAAGAACCTTGTAAAAAGGCTGAATCACTGGCAAGAATGAGAATATCTTCCAGTCTCCTTCAATGATTCATGCAATGCCTCAGAGTGTCAAGCTGAATTGCCTTGCCAAGTTCCTTCATTTTGTTTCTTTGAAAAAAATGAAAACTAAAAAAGGAGGGGCATTCAAAGAAGATGGAGCATATATCAAGGTTCAGCTTTAGCCCAGCAAAACATCTGTCAAGCACCTATTCTGAAGCACTCTTTTGAAAAAAGGATAAATAAAAGTTACAGAAATTCCATTTAAATGGGCATTTTAAAGTGATATGCAACAGGCATGTGCACATGGAAAAACAGTATAGCAAATGCTTTGCAAGCAAACAAATGCAAATAATTCGTGTTAGTAGAGAGATTGAAAAGTTCTTGTGCATTGTTTCTTTTCTTTTTCCAAAAAAAGAAAATCTTTTAATTAAGTGGATTATTTTTTGTTTGCTGTTTACTTTAGGATGCTTCCACTTAATTTACACTTTTTTCATACTGCAGTTTTATATGTTGACTAGAAGCAGAGGTTAATGTAAAACAGCAGCTGTTACTTAGATATAATTGCATTTCCAGCACAACCGGTGGCTTGATTTAAATATTCTTTATAAAGCTGTAGAAATTATAACTAGTGAAGTTGCTATTACTTGTACCTCTTAAGCAATTATGCAAAAAGTCACACGTACACATAGATTTCAACTGTCTTAAATATCTGAATCAGTCCTTACAAAGGCTCACCAGTTTTAATGGAATTTCACTAGACGTCAGTATATGCCATATTATTCCCGCCCATAATGGCTGCATTTTGCAGAGTGGAAGCTGTACTGTAGGCAGCAGAATCTCCAGCCTAGATGTCTGTTGGAACACAGACCTTGTTTAATTCAAAACAAGGTGATATTCAGCAATATATAATTCAACAATTAGCATTTTTGCCCACAGTTTGTGTCATCTTATCGCTAATCTCTCCAAACTATTGAAAATCAGCTTACGAAAATCCTTCTGTGCTGCAAACTGTTTTCTTTAGTCAAGATAACCAGGAGGAAATGTACATAAAGGAAGAATATTAAAGATTATTTTTTTCAACTTTAAATAACAGATTAATACAACTGATTGTTCTCTCCCTGTCATCTCCAGCACAGGTATGCACAGCCTATTTGATGAATGCAGTCCACAAGTATAGTCTGCTTAAAGTCTAATAACTGGCATTTGGAATACTGATCAAACTATAATCCAATGTGAATTTCCTTTGAATATAATCTTTCTGAAGCCAATTCTTAGTAGAGCTGTACAAAAAAGAAATAAAAAGATAAAAGACAAAATGTATTACTTTAAGGCCAGGTTCTGCCACTCACTGACATAGCAAGTGGTGCTTTGTAATTAAAGTTCTGATAATGGTAATGAGAAAAGTAGCATTTAAGATCAAAGGGAGGGGAGAGCTGGGGAATCATTCCTTAGTGAACAGGAAAATAGACAGACAATGCCTAAAAGAATCAAAGATGATATTTACACTGCTAATTCAACACCATAAGAATGAGATGTATTTTCACTAGTGTAAATAACCAAAAGTGTAGGAAAAAGAAAATGGAGCCTCTAAGGGATGGCTACAATAATGAGGCCAGTACTAAACCCAGCCACATCCAGTATTAACCTTGGCATTTAGAAATAACAGGAAATTATTCTGGAATCTAGCAGATGTTTCCCAGAGAAAACATATCAAGTACTTTAAGGATACACAGGCTGAGCCAGAAAAGGAATGTTTGAAGTCTGACATGAAGTGGTAGAGGTGACAGCAGAGAAAATCAGTTCAGAAAGATCAATTTAAAACATCTTTAACAATTAAGGAAATGCCAAGTGTCATTGTGAAAGCTAATAGTGAACACAACAAATGTAAGGATTATGCAGAGCTGTGCACATCTGATCTAGAATGTCTCCCTCATTCTTAATTAATAACCGTACTTCAACAAGTCACTCTCCAGCCTCAGCTGACACGCAGCACAGGAGAAGGAAGGGAACACACTAAAGTAGGAGAACACTCATCCTTTCAGAGGCATTGACCGGCGTGAACTTCCTCTTGCTGAGACCACATCCAGTCCTGAATGGATTATTTATGATTTGCAAGCAAAACATGTTCCCAGTTCTGGACTGAGCTGTACCATAGATGAACAAAAGTTGAAATGGCAGGTTTTCCATGGAAATAGATCATGGTTATATGTATTTCTATAGTTGGATGAGTTGAGCATTTTACAGATTTTCATGTGTCTGATATTACATGGACAAAGATTAAGCTGGATCTGTACTGATACCCTGGACATGTAGCCCACCACAGCCACAGAGCCATGTCTGTAACTCCATGAGTTGTGCCGGCCGCTGCCTCTTGCAGAGGGCAACATTAGCACAAAACGAGGAGCTGACACTGTGGGTAGCCATTTGTTCCTTTGGCTGCTTCCTGATCTTTCTCAGCTGCAGAAGAGCATTGACTCCCAGAACAAGTGCTGATTTGCATAGATTTTGAGGACACTCAGTGCTACTGGACCATAATGTCTGTGTCTCACATCTGGCAGATAAAGAAATGGCACTGGGAAATATGCAAGTCAGTGGGATCTGGAGACAGAACTCCAGAAGCACAAAAATAGTGGGAATATGACATAGGGATTTGTGATGCAATGGGAAAGAAACCAACTCCTCAAAGTGACTTTGGAACACTGACCCTTCCTCTGTAAAGAGTCAAAATTCTCTGCACCTGGTGAGCAGGACAGATCAAGCTTTGGGAAAACACTACAAGGAAGCTCGCAGGGAGTTAATAAATGACAATTCCAGCCTGATCCAAATAAATTTCTAGGGTGAAGTTTCTATTTGCAGATATCTCTCACAGCCATCCTCATTCAGAGAAGAGCACCAGCACCAAGGTTCAGTAGTCCTGGCTGGCACAGGAACCAGCACTATGTTGTGGAGCTGAACAATGGCCATGAGGGTTTCAGCCATGCTAGACCAAGTAGTGTTCCTGGCCCCGTGTCAGAGAAAAGAATGGTAGGTATTGCTTTTTTTCCCTCTAGCAATAAATTCATTCCAAGTAAAATGGATTTTACTGCATGAAAATGAATTCCATACACCAAATTTCTTTCAGGTCAGATTTTTAGGTGAAGACAGTGTCTGCCAGAAGTTTGCATGTGTTTTCAAACAACTATTTATAAAAACAAGTATATATCACACAATTTGAGTTTTTTAGAAAGCAATCAGTACTTGACTACTTTTGCTCAGTTACAGTCAGGACTTTTGATGATTATTATTACTTTTTCTAAATGCCATTCCTTCCACGATGGCACAATTTTCTTTAACCTTTCATTTGTGATAAGCAACTGTGCAAAACAATTGCTTATCCAACATGAGGGAACTACCCCTTCCCAGGACAAGTCAGTAACTAAGCATCAGCTTGGATCAAGCTGTGTTGATGTTGACTGTCTTTTTTAGCAATGCCTACACAGTATTTTCATACCAGTTCTAACCAGCACTGAATGATAACGATAGTGCAGCAGGTGAGGCATTTACCTAATGAGAGCACCAGACACTGGAGAAATTTTAGCAGAATGATTTTTCACTCCTACAGAGAATATTGCCTCTATAGAGGTTTGGGGAAGGAATCTGTCATGAGCAAAAATGAAGAAAAGTACTAAGATCAGTCAGAAGGAGAGCTTGTCCTTGTGCAGTAATTGCTACCTGACAAAGAAAGAAGCAGAAAACACTCAATGGTATAAGTGCTTTAAAGTAAAACTCATTGATCATCCAAATTCCAGTACTATGAGAAGTATTTTTCAGTTCATAATCTGACAGGCCTTTTCTTTTCTTGTGTGTTTTAGACAACACCACAGATTTAAGTCACTAAAAGGGATTTAAAGGGGAAATATACAAGCAGCCTTTGATGCCATTTGGAATGAACATAAACTTAGCTTCTGGCATCAATGCAGTGGAGATTTTCATGTCCCCATATGGTTATTCTCCTGGCTGGAGCCTTTAGAGCAGATGCACAACACATGGGAAGGAAAGAAAATTATACTTAGATAATAAAATTAAAGCTGGAAAGTAAAGGAGAGAATTTCAGGAATCACTGAAGTAAGTGCCTCCCAGAACACACTGTTTGGGTTATTTCTTCTTCCAAAAAGAGAAAGAAAAAAAATAACCCCACCAACCCTTCTGAAAATGGTTTGCTTTATGAAGGGAGCTCTGCTGCCAAAGTCCTGCTGCTCTGCAGAAATGCATCCATGGAGAAAAGGCTGAGTTCCGCTTATGCTTTTGTTTTTTCCTGACTCAAAATGGATGGAACACAGATTCTATTTTCCATTCAAAATACATTAAATCTTCATTTAGGGGTACTATTGAACGGTCATAAGAAGGACAGCTTCTCAGGGAATATCACTTTTTCACTGCCCTCTGACAGCAAGCCTGGATTTGACAAGAGCACTTGATAGCAAAAATAGAGTTTCCAGCTAATAATAAGCTACAGTAAATACAGCAACTGTGACCTTCCAAAGCTACGTCAGCTGCATATCTCTTGTGTACTCAGACCAGGCAACATTATGACTGACTGTGCAGTGAACTGTGCCTCTTTCAAAGCTTCTGTGGATTTTAAGTGATCCCTAAGTATTTTAGAAATGCAAAGCTATTTAAAATTATGAAAGGATTTCTCTTCACTGTTAATGGTAGATGCTTAACTACTCTTGTTAGCTGCTGAATTCCACCTTAACCAGAGATAATAGTGGGAAGTCTGATGTTAAGCACAATAGCATCCAGTTTGGTAAATCAAATTAGACTTTCTTGGTTACCCTGTTAGAAGGACAGCTGATGGGGCATCTGGAGGGCAAATGCCTGATGTTAGTTTCAAGTACTAGAAAGTGCTAAATAATGGATAAATGATGGCCTGCTTCCGTCTGCAAAAATATCCAAATTTCAATAGCCTGAAAGGGAAAACTTGTGACACTACCAATTAATTTTCATTAGACTTTACTGTGATGCAAAAGTAGTCCCAGAAAATTTTACAGTGGAGGCTAAGGGGTTGTGAGGAGTGGCTGAGGAGAGAGGTGGGGAAAGATGCCAAACTTAATAATAAATTATCAAGGATTTATTAAATTTGGGTTAATAAAATTGCCAGCTTCCCAATTCTCAAGACCTGAATTCAAAGTAAGTTGCAAATAAAGTAACTGGTAATTTCAGCCTGGTCCCTAATGGACATTTGTGTTTTATCATATCATCTAATTAGACAGTGGTAAGAAGACATACAGATCTGGAACAGAAAGGAGGAACATTGAGGTCATGACAGAGGTACTCCTGCTGTAACGTACATGCTGGAGATGACAACTGCACAAACTGCATCAGTTCTTTGTGAGACAGCACCCCCTTCCTTCCAGTATGAATTGCCAAGAGAAAATCCAATGGAGTTATGATATGATGCTATTTTGGGCAAATAATGCACAGAAAGTTCATTATTCACTGAATTAACTTCCCTTTTACCCCTTTTTTGCTGTCTCCTCCTCATTTACTTGCAGAACACACAGTAAACTGTTGTTTGCAATTCTAATCTTACCACTCTTCAACAATAGATGAAAATTAGTCTAAAAATGCTTTATTTTCTGGGTTACTTATTACATTCAAAAGGCATCTGACTGGTCACCTGGTCAGACGGTTTGACACATTGGTTGACCTTCTTGAGTAGAAAGATGCATTGATGGTATTTTTATGTTATCTGGGGTCCTCACAGACACACACACCCCTCTCCACCCCCAAAAAAACCCAAAAAACCTGTGGAGTTTTTTCTTTTGCTTTCTTACACAAGGGTTGCTTACAAAGGTCAAAGCTCTTGAACCACAGCAAACAAAATATGTGAGGAAGGTATAAGGTTTAAATTCACATCTTTCATAACACAAGACTGTAACTCAGTCATAAACTCATCTCTTGCAGACAACTGTTAAGATTTCCTTTCTGAGAATCATATGTAGAAAAATCTGCAGCTCAGAATTTTAATACAGAAAAGTAAGGTTAATACCAATAAGAGAAATAGTACAGCTGAAGAGCAAATATCAACAGCCATATTTCAGTTGCTGTGCATTATGCATACAGAACAGCAATAAGGCAATGTACTTGTTGAAATACTTGCATTAAACTCCTTCATGAATAGCTCTTAGAGCCTTGCTGTTTTGAGCTCAATTTGATTTACAACTAAAGGATATTCTAGAGATAAGAAGGACCTCTGGAGAGAGGCTAAGAACCTTAAATCTGATTTAAACACAACCCATGACAAGACATGTTAAAAATTAAATACAATAGTTCCGGTCTGCCAGATGNCATAGTAAAATTGCATGTCAGGGTGACTCAGCAGGATCCTCGTATATTGACATCTCCAGGGCGGGATCCTGAGGACAGGGCCCTGCCCACCAGGAGGAGTCTGGAGTCTTGGGAGGAGCTTCAGCTACGAAGGCAACTCCCACATCTCCCCCTTCTTTTTTACTTAAAGAACATAAAATGTAAACTAAGGATAAACACAGTGCTTTAAAACATCCCAGCAAAATTAACACAACAAACGCAG